>JAUBNY010001172.1:1546154-1557764 GCA_032275445.1 Crypturellus soui
GTTTGACAAAGGTAGCTGACTATTGGGCTGAGTATGAGTGACCCAAATATAATCACTTTTAAGCACCCAAGGCACTCGGTCCCAGGGAAGGCCAGCAAAGATAGCTGCACAGATCTCTGAAAATTGTCTTTATAAGACAAAGTGGGGAGACAGGGACATGAATCAGCAAAGCTGCACTTGTTTCGACAGCAGAAGTAAAACATGAGAAGGGGAAAGAAGGTGAAAAAGCAATGGGAATGACCACACTGAAAAGAGGGGGATGAGATATTTAAATTGAAAGAAAACAGATAGAAATCCAAGGAAGCTGATAATGAAGAGAGAGCTGACTCAACAGAGGAGCAGGATGATGGGAGGCTGGTTTTGATTTCAGACCTTGGGGCAGCACACGGGAAGTATGCTGCTGCTTACCCAAAAGACGGCATGGGAACTGTGTGAAATCAGCTCTGCTTCAGAAAAGAAGGGTATCAAGTCCTTCATCTGGTCCGTGATTTTCTTACAGATTGCTCTGCTGTTTACCCACAGTTTCCAGGCTTGTGTAAAAAAGCCTAAATTTCTGCATGTTTAATAAGTCTATTCTTCATCTTATCTTAAAAACTAACAAACTTTAAGGGGAACAGGTGAACTGAGAATGAAACTAAGATCTTAAAGCAAGCAGTCTCCCCAGTGAAGTGAAGCTGAATATTATGGTGGTGCATGCACCTTTGAGGGAATAAATGCCCCAAAACACATTTATGGATCCTGTGGACCAGGGAGCGCTTGTTGTCAAACTGTCAGGAGCCTGCACAGGAGTTGGTGCTACCTGATGCCAACCTCATCTCGATAGTCCCTGGTAGCTGCAACCAGCTTCTCTTGCATTTTCAGAGAGTCGATGGACCTCCTATTGCTTTGATAAACCTCTCAGCATCCCACTGATGCATCCCAACTTTTTTTTTCCTCCCTGTCTGAAGTCCTTTAGCTATTGCTGAGATGTTATGGCAATATTCCCAATTGTATCACACAGAGAGCTATACAGCAATATTATACAACTCATTAATTAGAAAAAAAAAGATTTGGCATTATGATAAGAACAGAAGGAAATCTTTCCAGCAATAAGATATGACACCTTTAACCCACTGTCTTGCCCAGTGGTTGTGGTAGGTGTGAGAATGTAACCAAGGCTTTGCTATACTCTTAGTCGCTGAATTTGATGCATTTGACTTTTGAAAAGGACTGAATTTATAAGGGAAGGTTGATACAAATTACTGTAGATTTTTTAAGTTTTCAAAACTCAATAAAGATAAATTTCATATTTAAATAGTAAAGAACATGACACTAAGACCAGCAATAATGAACATTCCAGTTTTCAGATATCCCACTGAAACATAATGAGCTTTCAAGGTTCATCACCTTGCTCAAGGTGAAAGGGCAAGGACTCGATCCAAAATTTATAATAACATTAAAAAAAAAGACACAGATTTTCTTGCATATTTTGGACAGGACTTTGACAGGAAATCATTAATTTGAGACTGCTTGATCATAGGATATGGCAGAACAGAAGGAATATTAATCAAGATGTGCTGGTAGATCTTTTGGGCAAATCTTGTATGTATGGAAAATATAGAAGATATTCACAGTTACCTGCACATTTTCCTGCCTATTTTCAGGAAAACTTATAGTGCTCTTACTTTTGAGAAAGTAGATTTGACTTACGTCTCAGTAGACACATGGAAGTTCTGAGGTGGTGCCATGTGGCAACTGCTATGTAGCTTTGAGTTTGTTATAACACACCATGTGTGAAACAACAAAATGAAAACATGATTCTTCAAAGAATCCTTCAAAAATGTGGGAAGATAAAAATCATAATATTTTACATAATGAGATGGCAACTTTTAATATACATATTTGTTCTGATAAAGAGGTTGACATGTCATTAATATCATATCAAAAAGAAAATGATATAAGGAAATGATCCATATAGATTTTCACAAATAATATAGACTTGAAAGCTTGAAAGAACATAAGCTTTTAATATCATTTATTTTGTTCTTCTCTAGGAAAAAAAAAAAAGACAGTGCTTTAGTACTTGGCAGAAACTTAAGTATTTTTCTAAGGGAAATAAGGTGTAGTGATGAAGCTATTAATTAAATAAATAGTTGATATGACTACAAACCATAGGATGATGGTTGAGCAAAGTTGAGCAAGGCATACTATTTAAGCAAAACCAGATAAAACAAAATAATAAAAAAGGAGTATATTTGAAAGTGTTTACAGCAATCTACTTGCTGTGGAAATCAATCTTTAAAGTATGGATTTGCAAATTATGGCTCAATTATGGCATGAAGTTAAATGAATTTTGTAGGATCTGCTCTGGTTTGGAAAATAGTGTTTGGCTCAGACCTTTTTGGTTTAATTCAACAAAACTGTCAGCCCTGTTCACAATGTCCCCAACACTAAGCTCCTGTCAGTAAAGGTTATTTATTGAATGTTAGGGTCAGAGAAAATTTTAAAAATACAAGTAGTCCCTTGACCTCAGTTAGCTCAAATATACTCACCTTTCTGTAAAATGATCGTGCCCGCCTGGTGATTTAGCAATATCAGCAGAGCATTTTGTCATGTAGGGGAATTGTTGAAGGCTCTTATTCCCTAAGCCAGTGGACACTGAGTGCTTAGACATGTAATGCAATTGATATCTATACAGAAGTGTAATGATTACATGGGGCTATGTGCTCCCCTTTGTAATGTGACCTATAGGACTACACTCTTCTTGATTTTAGGAATGAGAAGACTTCCTCATTTTTATTATTTTAACTATTTCTGTCTCCAGGTAAGATCCATTTTAAGCAGAATGAGGAGGAGGAGGAGGGAAGGGAAAATGCTTAAACTTAATTTCAGCTGACATAGTAAACCAGGCTGTTTTTTTCCCTGACATGTACAGTTAGGTGTACTTGTAGGTGTGCTCCAGAAACAATGTTTTCTGTGCACACATAAACCACTGAAAATAGCCCCAGACCTACTTTAATAAAGAGAGCTATATGCCAATTAGTAGAGCGCATTAAATGGAAGTGGAGCTGTGGTACCTCCCTAGGCCTTCCAAACATGTGCTCTACCAGATGAGCTCATGAAGCAGCTGTGACAGCTCATGCTGGCAGACATGCTTTTATAGATTGCCTATGCATTCCCTTACCTAAATTGCACATAGAGCAAAGAGTTACAATTTAAGTGTAAAAATTTCCTTTAAAAAGCACTGGATCTCTTTAAGGGGGTACAAGAGCTCAGAGGGAAGCATTATATTTCAGAGGCACCAGAAGAATTGTATCCCCAGAGCTTCTTGTTTCTAAAAGCTGTTGACAAGCTCAGGGGAGCAATTACTTCCAACAGAGATGTCGATGTTTGTGAGGTAAGAAAGCTTTTCCACAAATAAACACAGGTGTAGCAATGAGAGACTGCAAAGCAGTTTTTATTGAACTTCGTCAAAAGTTTATTCTTTTCATGCATGGTTCATGATTAAGATTCCTGTGTTCAGATATGTATTTAAATGTTCCTCTTGGCAATCAGTTTGATACTATTGCTAAGAGGAACATGCACTAACAAACAAGAAACACTGTACAACATGTAATAATCTCTTTACAATACAGTACTTCTCCTATGAAGTATTTCACCACAGAAAAAACCCTTTATTTTAATAAGACTTTAATAAGGCTGACACTGATGAACTGATGAAAGACACTCATTGATCTCAATAGCATTAGATTCAGAATGTGAGAAAAATACAATCAGTAAAATCAGAAAAGAAAAAAACAAGCAAGAAAACAGGTTAAATGTTGAAGCGTCTTGATTTGAGGATGAGATTAATTGCAGAGTCTGGTTTATTTGCTTTATAAATTAATAAAGACCTCTACCATCCTCATGAAGTCTGTTGACACTAGCTTTCACTTTTTTAGCTCCTCCACAGAATAGTTTAAATTGCACTCTGTATTACATCAGTTGTCCTTTTCGACTTCATTGGTATGGAGTTAAAAGCAGAATTTAATTCAATATCTTCTTGAGGGACCAATATGCCCCGTCCAGCTTTTAACAAAGAACTTCAATGTTCAAAAAATGAAGAAAGTCATTCACTTGAATTCTAAATTTTCTCTTCTGTTCATTTAAATAACTACTGTGGTCCAGATGTTCATAATCTTCTTCTACATATATTCTCATTATAACAGCTTGTTGTCTATTGAGACATTTGGAATAAGGTTAAATCCAAGGCAAAAAAACCTCTTAGAAACACAGAAAATAGTCATTCCTCCCTTTTAATTAGAAGCTTTCACATTGTAACTGCCTACATAAGACAGTCATTGCTGCCGATCTTATTTGAGGGGATCCTAGAGATGATTATTTCAGTGTTGGGACACTATGTGGAAAGCAAGAATAATAAAGTTATTCCTTTAGTATAGTTCAGGAGTATTTTGCTTTCTTCTTCCTCATTATATCCAGATGCCTTCCTTTTCCTACAAGTAAGTTGGAATTACCCCAAAGATGGAATTTTAACTACAAAAGCACAAAAATTCAGAACTACAGAATAGTTGGGGTTGAAATAGATCACAAGAGAGGATCTGGTTCAATTCCTCTGAATAATCAGGATCACCTAGAGCAGGTTGCTGAAGACCACATCCAGCCTGGTTTTGAATATCTACAGGTATGAAGACCCCCTAAGACCCTCTGAGCAAACTTTGCCAGAGTTTAACCATCCTCACAGTGAAGATCTGTTTTCTTGTGTTCAAGTGAAAATTTTCTACGTCTTCTACTCATTACCTCTCATTCTGTTACTAGGCACCCCTGACAGAGGGGACTCTATCTCTCTCTCCACATCATTCCTTCAGATATTTATAAATATTGATAAGATTCTTCTTCAGCCTTTTCTTCAACAGGCTAAATAATCCCAACTCTCTCAACCTCTCCTCGTCACAGAGATGCCTTGATCATCACTGTGGCCCTTTGCTGGACTTACTCTGATAACTCTGTACCCTCCCTATAGTGAGGAGTCAAGCATGGTATACAGAGCTCCAGATGTGGCCTCATTAAGTGAGATCCTCACCCCATATTCAAACCGTTGTCCTTCAGAACCCCGTGGTTCTTCTCTGTAAAGCTGCATTCCAGCTGACGGCTCTTCTGCTATCCTGGTGTTTTGGTTTATTTGGTTTATGTAGGTCTTGGCATTTTCCTTTGCTAAATGCTATGAGGTCACTTTCTGACCATTTCCCTAGACTGACTTTCATCTGAATGGCAGCACAGCCATCTTGTGTATCATCAGCCACTTCCCCACGTTTTGTATTGTTTCCGAGCTCTCCGAGGGTCTATCTGGTTTCATCATTCCAGGTCATTAATGAACACTGAACAGTGCTGGTTCCACTATTGACATCCCCACTACCAGCCTCATTTTTTTAATTCAGTCACAAAATCTTGTGAATAATGGAATCCATCAGAGAAATATGGCCAGAAGATCTAAGGAAGTTAATATTAGATGGGGCCATGCTCTATTTCCTTGATATTGGTGATTGCAGTGGAGGGGTAAGCGATGGTGTAAGAGATGCCTGAAACTACCTGAAAGGAAATTGCAAACATAGAACCAAATAGCTTTTGGTAGTAGCTGACAATGGAACAGAGGACAATGGCAACAGGTTATTTAAAGAAGTGATACAATGTCCAGCTTTGGAGATTTTCATAATTAGCTAGGAAAGCTATGACTGAACTAACCTACTGGTGGTACTTTAGTCTGAAGGGGACATTAGAATATGAAACCTCCAGGGGGTAGGCTTCAGTCAGCATGTCTATGGATTCTAAGATTCCTAACTTCCATGTTAAACTTACAGAATTATATAACAACAAGAACACTTGAATTTAAAATAATGGACATAAACTACACAGTACTAGTTGTCGGTCACCTTCAACCATCTAGACTGTTTTGGCAATATCCATGTGAGAAGACAAATTTAATCAAAAGATGATCCTGCATGGAATGCTGTCTTGCATGGTAACTGAACAACACTTTGGCCTAAATTTTTGTCTCTATTTCTTCAGCATGCCTTGGGGAACACTATCTTGGTATTATCTTTGCAGAGGAAATGAGAAAACAGTCTTTATTTGTCTTACAGCTTATGGAGAGAAAGAAAAAAAAAAGAAAAGAAAGAAAAAAAGCTCATAACCTGGCTTACAGCATTTTTTTTTCCTTTTAGTTTAAAACAAATAGACTTTTAGAGAGCAGAATACCCTCATGCTTGTGATGAAAAAAAAATACTTCTGAAACTTTTAAAATGATTACAATTTTGTATTGCAATATGTCATTACCTTTTCATTTACTGTCACTTCTTAGTTGGTGAAGGGTTAGAACTGGCATGAACTATTTCCTCTATACTATTTCCTCTATAGTTCAAAAGCCCAGCTAGCAAATTCTTCCTTCACATTTATGTCACTGAAGCTGAATTATCCTAGAGAATGGATATCACTGCAGCTAGATTGGCATCCAGGAGCACAGACATGCAGTTTTGTGTAACAGCAGTCCAAACTCATATTTATTGACATCAGTATAACTCTAAAAGGTATTAGACAAAAGAAATTAACTTTTGAAAAGTTGCACATATTTGACATCTCCAGAATTTGACATTATATTTTTGCAACTCAGTTATTGCTTATTATCTGCTTTGTGCTTGTTTTTTTTTTTTTCCTCACTATTTTGCTAGGATAGTGGCATAATAAACCCTTTTGACTGGTAGAACCTGCAAGAGAATGGACTCCCCAACTCAGGTAGGAGAGGCAAGAGTCGCCTAAGTTAACTTGCTGCCTTATGTATCCAAGCTATAAGGTGCCAAGGATGAAGACAGCTGTTTACAGCTTGTGTTCAGCTGCATCCTGTGGAAGATGCTTGTTACAATTCCTCAGTTTCTCTGTGAGAAAATAGCCAAGCTTTGCTTTCATTTCTACAACACTTGAGAATGATGTGGAAGGAGTTATAAGAAGGAAAAAGAGATATTAATCTCTCACCACTGTAGAGAAGAGGAGCTCAAGTGAATTTCAAGAGGTGTCTGATAGTAGAAACTAGATTTCAGTTTATCAAACTTAACAAGATTATCAAGTTCATTTGTAATTTTGATTTCCTAGAGAAATTTAACTCATGCTATCACGATTTTTTTTTTGTTTTTCCTTTTTTTTAACCTAATAACTTTTACCAAGCTTGGCCTAATTTGACAAAATAGCAGAAGTCACAAAGGTGTTATTTAATTTCACAAAATACGAAATTTCACATAGAAATGCACTCCATGGGCTGACTGATATAACCCAAGACTTAAAGGACTTGCTCACTTTTCTGAAGCAGCTATTTCAAGCCAGGGAAGATAGTTCATAACACCTAAAATGCCATTAAATGCTTACATTTAGGCAAGTGAAACATGCTAGCAGTATTGCTGAACTCTATACTATAAGTTGTCATTTTATACTTGCTGAGTGACTTTGAGGGATTAATATCCATTTAGACCAAGAGATGATAGGGTTGTGGTAGGGTCTGAATACTTCCCACATTTTTCCCACAATTGTAATGTCCTGAGGCAAATACCATGAAGTTCAATAGACAGTTTTGGTTGATTTTCCTCTTTCTAGCTTTTAAAAATCTCCTCCCCAAATTAGTTAAGCGTTACATGGGTTTTTTTTTAGAAATATTTGGCCAATATTATAATCTCTGGGAGCAAATACAATACCAAGCACATTAATATGAACCGCTCAGTTCCTAGCATTTTTGCCATTCATTCAATTTAACTTAGGTAAAACGCTAAATGTATTCTTCATTTTCTTTTAGACTCTGCGTGTTACTAAGACAATATCAGTTCTATGAATGATTTGTCTTTCAGAATCAAGGCAATGATAACCCATACATATATTTGACTAATTCTAAAGGGTTAGTGTTACTTGTTTGAGTTGGTTTGATTTTGTGAAGTCTTGCTTATAATACAAATAGTTGGGTTTTTTTCTAAATATACTTTACATGATCTTGCCATATAAAAAAAGGTAGAAAATGTCATTACCATGTATTTTATATCAATCTTTCAAAATATTCAAGCAACTATAATTATTTTCCTTATTAGTGTCATACTAGTGCAAATGGATATTTTTTGAACATTAGGTTCACAATAGCGCAGCTTTTCAAAAGTACCAGTATGGGGAATATTGGCAGGTATTTTTCAATGAAATTCATGAAGTTAGACCTCTGAAATTAGTTCAGTCATTTTTTTTTTTTGTTGCCTGCGAACAGAGTGTACATAGTGTTATGATACTTAATGATCGGAGAGGCCGCTGATTGCCACTGCATGACAAACTGGTCTCTACAGTAAATATAAACGTATTATTTGCCCATCAGAATGAAAAATGGCCAGTTTTAGTTCTGATCATTTCACTCCTTAAGGAATATCTCCAAATAATCAAGTATTATGGTAGTTATTGCCTGCCAGGTTTTTAATATCCTTTCCTTAATTCTACTTCTGAGAGCCAAACAGCTTATTCACTGAAATTTTGCATCCAGAGACTCTTTTACAATATTAAGTCAGTCTGCATCTCCAGTAGGCTACATGAATTTCTTGATCAATCCTGCTGTTTGAAATAACTCTTCCACTTAAATTTCCACTTAAACGTTGCTTCTGACAGAGCCTTTCCACTCACTGGAAGGATTTAGAACACCACCACCTGTGCCTTCCATTCTCTTCACCCTTTTCAAGGTTACATTGTTTCTGTAAATTGCTTAGAAAATAAGCACATGGATTACTAAAAATAGTGCATTTTTCTTTTTTTTTTTTCTTTCTTTCTTTTTTAACCTCCTGTTGGTGTTTTGTTCTTGCTATTGCTCTCAGGTCTCTGAAGGCTTGTCTACTCAATGCAGTAATACGAAGACATCACTGAACAAGCTGTCAATCCTGCATGGTCCTATGCTGCTTGGGGATCTCTGTGTAGCACTCCTGAGTTAATTAACATTGCTTTTCCTGCAGACTGACCTGTGCTGATATGGCTTTACTCCTTCCAGTTCCTGTGTCATGCTTGGCATCAGTTTAGGCTTGTGCTTTACAGTTTATGCTCTGCACCATGCGTGGCATAGCTCCAGGTTCAACCTGCCCTCTTCCCTGGTAGTTTCACTGTTTGACTCCCTAGGTGAAAATAAAATATCTTCAGAAATTAAACAGAGTGGACGCCTAAGGATATGGTTCCTAGTGCTGTTCACATACAATACAACTGGCAGCTTGACTATTAGTGTCCATAGGTGGCCAGGTTCTCAGTTCTCCAGGCAATGATTATTGCCCATGTTTCTATCGTGTGGAAAGAAAAAGAACGTTGCACCTGAGGAGTACAGTGAAATACTTCTTTTCAGGAATAACACATTTCCACTACAAAAACATTCCACAAATAGAGTGAGTCCTATAAAATTTGTGGAGAACCATTTTCATTTTGATTGGGGTAAAAAAATAGATTTCATAGGTTATTTAGTTTTTTATATATTTACAAATATATAAAATATGTATATACTATATATATGTGTATATATATGTATAGGAATTGTATATGTATAGGTGTATATATACACACACACACATACACTTTTATAAATTTATATTTAGACAGCAGAAACACCATTTCTAACAAGAATCTCTTGTTCTCATTTACTTTTAGTGACATAACACTGGTTCACTCTGGTCGGAGTGTGTCTTAAATTCTTTCTCCTTGTTTATGCAGATATTTTTCTAATTATTGAATACTTGCAGCTTGTTTACATCCTTCCCCAAATAGGCCTGATCTCTCATTCTCTCTCATGCTGCTTCAACAAACCGTCTTAGCCATTTTGTCTCTCTCTCTCTCTTTTTTTTTTTTCCTACTCTTACTGTCAATTTTAATCTGTATTTTGAGCCTAGGAAAGATTTCCCCTGAGTAGCAGCAAAAATGGTATTATGAATATTCATAGATTGCAAAGATCTTAGAGTTTAAAATAGAACTGACTATTGTCATAGCAATGCTTATTCTCTTTACTATAAAATATTCAGTTGTGCCTAGAGTTGATCTTCAATATCTAGGGCACTGGGCCTTTTCTCTTACAACACTTTTTTCTCAAGTATAACTTATTAATTGCTACACACCATACCGAGACATTGCAGTTTAGCACTTTAATAGCGTCTTCCTTATTTGAGCTAGATGGTATTACAGAAAGGAAGAGATAATCTGGTCTGCATGCGGATAAAAGACAGAATGCATAGTCACTGCATATCCACATGATTTATTTACGCATCAATTTTTATCACCATCACTAACCAGAATCAATTACTTTCCAAACAACCTTTTATTTTTGAAGTCATATTCTCCTTAGAAGACTGAGGAGATCCTTCCCTCGTTCTTGTTTCATGAGTTTGAAAGTCAGTTTGCTGTGACTATGACTTGTATCTATGAACACCAATTCCTCCTGTTTTATTTCTCCTCTCCCATCAACTATGAGTTATGCAGGGTTGGGAGAATTTCTGTTTAAGGATTATATACACACAATAGAAGTGAAAGTCTTACACATAGAAAGACTCCAAATAAATGAATTACCATTGAAAAAAAGTGTATAAAATGCCACCGACACAGTGCTTAAAATAACACAGGGCAAATAACTTAAACTATGTTTAAAACAACACAGGCAACTGCACAACCAGTACCTAGCTTCTAGTTAGAATATGACCCATTTTGTAATTACCTTGTTTTTTGTTAGTTCTTTCACTTTGCTTTATGATTTTAAAGTGACTGTAGTTTCAATACCTAGGGGTGAGTTCCGTGGCAGACATTGCCAATGGCAGACATTATTTGTGATTTCTTCTGCATTTATGGGCAAGGCTATACTTATAATGATGAACACCAAAATGCAGTTAAAGAAAGAACAGTAAGCATATTGTTATACTAATTTGTCAGATTGCAACATTTAGTTAGATTGATGTTTTCTCTGAAAGATATGAAATTTCACAATGATGTCTTTATTTATTTATTTTTAATATTCTAACTCTTATCTGCAACCAGTCCTATTCCTGAGACTTTGATGTTGACAATAGCTCTGCTACGTGTAGTAAATTGTAGTTCAGATATGACAAGCAAAAATATTTCAAGTCTTTTACCTAACAGAAATACCTTTTCAACTGAAGTTGAGCTGGAGGGAGGAAGGCTCTCATAGAAAACAGCATAAGGAGCCCATAGAAGAAAGCATTAATGAAGCCATTGGGATGGGTAATCTCTGCAGCAGAAACAACAGTACAACAGTCTCTAGTACTAAAAATTAAACAATATGTAGAATATTATTCTGTGAAGGAAAATAATACAGACACAAAGATTAAAATATTCTCCTTCTTGTGGTCTTGCAAATCAACATGAACAAAAACATCTAGTTACTCTAGGCAAGCTCCATGTTTTGCCTAAAAAGAAAACACTACGGTAAATCCATTTTATTTCAGAACTAATAAATGACTATTTGAAATGAAAATATTTCATGGCAACAATTAGGAGTTTTACCTTTTGGTAAATTTTTCCTTCCTTCCTTCCTTCCTTCCTTCCTTCCTTCCTTCCTTCCTTCCTTCCTTCCTTCCTTCCTTCCTTCCT
>JAUBNY010001172.1:1557945-1578520 GCA_032275445.1 Crypturellus soui
CTTCCTTCCTTCCTTCCTTCCTTCCTTCCTTACTTCCTTCCTTCCTTCCTCCCTTCCTTCTTCCTTCCTTCCTTCCTTCCTTCCCTCCAAAACCAAATCACAAGACCCAGTTAGGACAGGAAAGCTGCAATTCATCTGTTGCAGGATGTGAATACAGAAGGATACAAAGGGACATGGATTCTCTGCTCACAGATTTATTCTGGGTTGGTCTTTTTTTCTCATCATTGGTGCAAATGCGGACTTATAATGTGCAGATTTGTCAGTTAAATGTACCTTGCCTGCTGCATACAGAAAAGCGTTGCCTCTGTGACTAAAACAGCAGAGTATTGCTCAAGCACTCTAGATTTGATTCCCAGTTATCCAAGGCACAATTTCTGTGACTTTTTACAGATCATACAATCTTTCAGTCTCCTCTTATTGTAAGATATAGATACACTGAGTATCGTGTGATGTATAACACAGTGTCATGGGGAAACGAGGTAAAAAAAATATCACAGTAGAGGGAATGATGGGTACAACTTGAAGACTATCTGTTTTTGCTGTTGTTTGTTTAGTGACATTAAGGGAAACAACTATAAATAAGTTTATTAAAAAGAAATCTTGAAAGAGAGGTTTGTCAGAGAAAAAGAAAGCAAACAAAAAAAACCCAGAAAACTGTCACTGATAATGAAGGAGACAAAACAAAAGAATCACCTGCCACAATAAAGACAGAAAGTGAAACTAGTAAGAAATAAAATATCCTTTAGGTCCCCTGAAATACAAATCTGTCATCTGACCTGAGGATTCTTTTACTGAGCTGACAAGGCACAGGTTTGTGTAAGTACTGCCAAAGGCTTGTTATCTTTATAAATAATGAGTTGAAAAAGAACAGGGAGAATATTACAATAATTTAAAATGTATTACTTTATGTTAAATACAAATAAATACAAATACATATTTTGAACTCAGATGAAATGTATGAGATTTACTGTGAATGTAAAAGAATTAATTTTCTATTAACCTAGTAATGTGGAGGGAGATATAAATCTAGCTAGGGAATACCTTTCCATTTTGAAATAAAACATTTGTTTAGATCTTTAGGCATATCATAGCAATGTATTTATTTATTTATTTATATTTTTTATGAAATACTTATCATGTGGAAGTTTTCCACTTTTCCCACCCAATATTCCTGTGCTTATATAGGAATATTTTATCTTATTTTACAGGTATTTTATTTGATAATATTTTAATAAAATTCTGATAAATGTATAACATGCCATTGAACAAATATAACGTTCACTTAATAAAAACACTTCTTTAAGGTTACAGGTTAACTTTATCTTTTTAATATTACCGACTGAACTTGCTGAATGGCTGTAAGCACTGGTGCTGAGTCTAGTTGGAAGTCTGTAGCAAGTTTGCTGACGATACAAAACTGAGAGGGGTGGCAGATACACCTGCCATTCAGACCTGGACAGTTTGGAGAGTTGTGCAGGAGAAAGCAGAATGAAGTTCGCCAAAGGCAAGTTCACCTCCCTGCATCTTGGGAGGAATAACCCCAGGCACCAGGACAGATCAAGGCTGACCTGCTGGAAAGCAGCTCTGCAAAGAAGGACCTGGGCGTCCTGCTGGACAAGAAGGACATGAGCCAGCAATGTGCCCTTGTGACCAAAGAGGCCAATGATATCTTGGCGTGAATTGGGAAGAGTGTTGCTGGCAGGTCAAAGGATGTGATCCTTCCCCTCTACTCAGCCCTGGTGAGGCTGCATCTGGAGACCTGGGTCCAGTTCTGGGCTTCCCAGTACAAGAGGGTCCTAAAGCTAGTGGAGCAAGTCCAGTGAAAGGAGAAAAAGCTGAGAGAGCTGGAACTGTTCAGCAAGGAGAAGAGAAGACTGAGGGGGGAATCTTATATATGTACATAATGTGTGTAACAATCTGAAGGGAGGATACACAAAAATGGGACCAGCCTCTTTTCAGTAGTGCGCAGGGATACCATGAGAGGCAACAGGCATAAGCTGAAACACAGGAAGTTCTGTCTGAACATGAGGAAAAGCTGCTTTGCTGTGAGGGTGACAGAGCACTACAACAGGTCATCCTGAGAGGTTGTGGAGTTTCCCTCTGTGGCCATATTCAAAGGCTGCCTGGACAGGGTCCTGGTCAATGTGCTCCAGATGCCCCTGGTGTAGCAGGGAGGTCAGATTAAAAAATCTCTGAAGCTCCCTTCCAATATCAACCATTCGATGATTACATGACTCTGTGTTATATACATGTATAGATTAAATATACATTGTAGTTTAAAATAAAAACATTTATATCAAAAGTACAGAACTCAGCATGCTCATCATGGCCTCCATCCAGGGAATCCATGAGTACATATTGTAGTCTATCATAAATGATAATAGCTAAATAAGTTTATTGTTCTCAGTACAGAAGTGTTCATGAGCATCCTCAGGCAGTCATTGCCAGGCTCTTCTTTACAAATATCAGCCTATCATTTTCAGTTTAAAGTCTGCCAATAAGCATTCATAATTGTTCATCTGAAATAATTGTAAGTGATCGACTGTTCAAAAATGTGTATGCAGATCATTGTTACTGGGTTTGCATTCAAAGCAGTCTTACCTTGGGATGTTTTTAATTACTGTTCCTTTCTGTGAGCTCTAAAAAATGAGATAATATGTCCAAATTAAAGAAACACTCAAATATGTGTTTGACACATATTTGTCCATGACATCATGGACACAAACACTGCAGAAGTCTCTGTGACACTTAAGATGCTATCACCCAGGTAGTAAGTCACCAATAGCTACTCCTTTTTCTACTACTCCTATAGGCAATGCAAAGGAAAAGGGTTGGTTTCTGCATTTCATTTGCCTTGATATTTGCCACTGAAAATTCAGTTTATTGCACCTTCACCAGTAGCTAGAATTGATTTTTACAATGAAATGAATGAAGAGAGGACAGATGATCTGTTTCAAAATAAAGCAGTGAAACTGATAACTTCTATTGATGGGGGAAATAAGCAGCTTGCTTTATGCTATCAAATAGTGGGTTGGGGAGTGGGTCTGTGCGACACCAACCTAGGCCACAGTGTACACCCAGGCTACAACACACAGAAGATCTCTACAAATTAATTTCCATCTAACTGCACAAGGGGCTTTGTGGACATACAAGTGGGTGCTAAGAAACAGAAAACTAGTTAAATTTGAGTGGCATGATCCTAACAAGCATAAACTGTCTTTGCTGGCTGCCAAACCAACACAAAATGATGCTACAAAGCTACCGTCTATAAACAAGATATAGATGAAGGGGAGTCCTTGCATTATAACTTAAATTTACACTGAAGACAAATCCCTTGAAGCTGTAGTCACAGCTGGAAGCTTTCTCAAAGAGAGATACAAAGAGGCTGGAGCTTAACTCCTAGATTTTCATTGCCTAGTTTTTCTATTTTGAGACAATTATACAATATATCAATTTTTAGTTCTTATGCTTATGTAAGTCTTGGCATATCCTAAAGCACGAAGAAAGCCCCTAAGATGATTTGAGGCAAGACATCCTTGCATTTCTTTCAGAAAGAACAATTAGCAATAACTTAGGTTACAATCTTCGCTTTGATTAAATGGAATTTTAATTAGGCAGGGCTAAAAGAACTTAATGCTCATACCAGAGTTTTATAAATGAAGTACACTCTTTATAGCAGGAATATTCACCTCCATATAGGCTCTTTAGAGCTGTTCATAAGAGCACAGAACAAAATCAGCTGCACACACGCAGAACAACAGAATTCCTGTTTGTTTGTGTTTTTTTTTTTCTGTTATCATTGATGCCAGAGTGGCCTTTTGAGTTGGGTAAATATGCCAGTGTGTACTACAGTTGTTAAAGGAGTTACATAAAAAATACATTCTACAAATTATTCACTTTCTGTAAGACAGAAAAAAAGAAAAGGGATCAAGAGCATTTGCAAGTTATTAAAGAAGTGGCTCATTATTATTTTGGGCTGGAGGGCATTAAAATTAATAATGATTGGATTTTGTATTTGGTAAATATGTGTTTGTAAAGGCAATTTCCTGTTTGTCCATCAATATTGTTCTTCGCAGTAACTCTTTCATTTCTAATTTTTCTGCAATCAGTTAGTGAGGATATTGCAAAATGTTAGCATATTTTCTAATTAAATAAAGCCCCTCCCCTTCCGTGAAAATGCAAAAACTATTAATTCCGTATTAATTTATCACATTCTTGTGTTTCTTCCATTATTTCATCTAATAGCTAATATTCATTGCAACAAATTCACCTTGGAATGAGTCTAAATATTTCATAAGCTTGATTTAATTGCTGTCATTTCCAATAACTTTTCTACTCGGGGGACCCTCTTTTTATAGGAACCCTATTGGATTTTTTACTGTCGATAAAAAACTTTTTAGACATCATTAAGCTAGATTCTAAGGGTGAATGAACCTCTACAATTTTCCTCTTGATGGCTGTTAATTTCAAATCTGCAATATTTATTCCTCCTGCAAATCTTAGAATCAGTTAGGGATTAACAAACCAAAGAATGGTCTAGGAATCCATAGCCACTAACCAGTTTTTATTTGTATGATAATCATAACTTTTTTTTTTCCCATGACTATTTTCAGCATATGTATCTTAGAAAAGAAATATATGGAGATGTTCCATGATCTAATAATAAATAAATGTTGATTACTTCTTTCTACATACTGTTTAACTTAATCCTGTTATATTGTCTTTACTGAAAGTCAGTTTAAAAATGCATTCATTTATTGTACTTTTTTCTTGTTTGATTATTAAGTCAAAATGAAACAAATGTCCTTAAAACCTGCTTCTCACTCTAAACGTATGGAGCTTATTCAGAAATTATTAAATGAAATGTTATTTCATTAAAAAAGATTGTGTGGGAATATATATTTTATATGCATATGTATGAAAATATATATAGTCATAAATTTAAACAAATGCTTTTGGTGAAAACATCTTCGTACATATGTGCAACAGTATATAGAAGGCAATTGTTTGGCCTAAAAGTGAAAAAATAGTTTGTCAATTAAAAGAAAAAGGAATAAAATTACTGTAACTCAGAATCTAAAAAAGGAAGATTCAAAGGAACAGTAAGGGTAAGAAAAATATTTAAATAAAAATATTTTTCTGAAGAATCTCTCTTACTATTTTCTGGTATTTTCTGGTATTTCTGGTATTTCTTATATTCCCATAATAGAAAAAAAAATGGATTCCTAGAATAAAAATATTTTGCTTTTTGTAAAGCCTCAGCTTATCTGGGTAAATGTTATCTTATGAAAAATATGAAGGTTGTTTCCAGAGATTTTTAACTTACTTCAGTGACCTTTCAACTATGATACAAAATAATGCAAATTAGTAAAAATAGTTCTATTTTGCTTGTTATTTAAAAAGTAAAACAAATTATTCATTTACATATCAAAAATAGATATGTATGTTTATACCTATTTAATTGGTCTGACACTATATGCGTGTAGATTAATTTGCAAGATGGCTTTGCAGTAAAAATATCTGCAAAAAATATCATGATTTACTTCTTTTTTTTCTCTCAGATTTGATCTTAGGATATTTAAGCAGAAGTTGGTACCCCAAGGATACTCCAAGCAAGATTTTTCAAAATGTTTACTACTTTTTCTTATCAAGTATCACATTTTAGTAGGAGTTTTATTTGTAAACTACTACAAATTCAGTAGATATAGCTACATATTACGTGTGCTATGAAATGGGATATCATGTGTCCTATAACAAAAGCAAAGCATTTTAACACACGTAAGTGGCTGTGGCCAGCAGGAGAACAAAAGGGTCCAGAGCTAATGGGGAAGAACAGACAGGGTAATATAGAAATCACATAATCTGCATGAGTGAAATTTCCTGCAGTTATATCCCTGTCATTTTATGCTGCATCAGATAAGATTTTTTTTTTTTGACAGCAAGTTGTGGGAGGCAACAGTGCACAGGTTTTAGGAGCTGTGAACTCTTGTGAACTCTGAAGATTGCAGTTCTGTAGACATTAGCAAGTCACAAGGCCCAACAAGAATGGGTTTAAAGAGTAAAATCAGTTCATACTGAAGACCTGATGTCCACACCATGCCCATTTCACAAAAGCCTACTTTGGAGTGGTTTTAGTCTACTCAGGAGGACCTTTAGCAGTTGAAATGGACTAAGTACCCTGCTGGAGTGCGCCTTCTGGTATAATTTTGTCAAAAGAAGAATCTCATTAGTGATCTTTGACATCACTCCTTGATGAGAAGCAAAGGATGGTAAGTGGGATAATTGGTGTGAAATAAAACATTTATACTGCAGATGCACACACTATCGACTATAAAAGCCATTATAAATGACTTCCACTAGATACATCAGTGTTGCACTATCCATGCCTATAGATCTTCAGCTCATGTCTCACTAACGGCAAACTGGATAAAGATTAAAGACATTTGTGCATTGATCTAGGTAGGAGGAAGGAGAAAAAGATGTGAAACGTCTAAAGTTGCTGTGAAATAGAAGGTCTTTCTCGAATAAGCTCTGAGGACTCATCTTAGCATCTATCAGAAGAAGTCAAGAGATCCCAGAGCAGTTCATATACATATACATCATATCTCTATTTCATCCATCCAACTGTGCTTGGAAAAATTGCTTTAAATATTTTGAATACTACATAAAAATTCTGAATAGGAATAGTCAGGGCTGATCTGTAAAATCTTTTTCTTTTTTTTCAAAAAACTTCATAAACTTCTAGACATATTTTATATGCTAAATATTTAATGTAATGTTATTTAGTAGACAAACATTCTATGCTATAGTAATAATAAAAAATCATATTAAAATTTCAAAATAAATGGCTAGACTATAGTTTGAAAAATGGGGCTGAAATAGAGATCAAAGCCAAAATTATATATATATATATATATATATGGTAAAATACCTAAAATAATATTATTTTTCAAAGGCAATTTAAAAGCTCTACCATAATTCATATCTATACTGAGATCCATGAAACACTCCCTGTCCCCGCCTTTCCTCCATCTTCATATTATATGTAGGGTTGTATCATGATGATATCTGAGAGCCTTCTGAGAAGTTTTGAAAAAATCTTCATTTTATAATTATTTTAAGTATAAAAATACAGAATAAGGAAAACTAAGAGAAAGATTCTTACAAATATTAGTATTACTATTAGAAGAAAATATAATTCATAGATAAATTGGTTTAAAATTAATTAGAAAAAAATAAACCTTTCAGCATCCTACTGAAAAATAAACATTTTTATGGAAAGAATAAATTGAGACACTGATTGTACCTTTCAACACAACATGTGCTGTGTAAATCACATACCAGTTTGGGTACTTATTCCCACACTGTATATCATAAACTGTAATTTATTTCAAGCTTTCCCTTGACATATGATATTCAAAATGATATGCAGGTAAAACACTGGGGTCTTAAAAATATGCTGAGTGTAATATGTTTAACCTAAATGATTAACTAAAAATTGAAACCTTGTTAATTATTTCCACCGTAAAGCAAAATTGATGATGGAGTTGAGTATTTCTGGCATAATTCTGTCATATTTCCAGCCTTCACAGTCATACTGTTAATCTTTCCCTGCTTGTTCTTGGTTTTGCTCCTTTTCTTTTTTTCTTCTTTTCTATTTTCCTCCACAAAGATATTTGTAAATCAAACTGTCCACATGCTTCTCTGCCTGTATCAAATCTGAAGCTTCAGCTTTCACCACAGCCTTATAGGAGACTCATGTAGTAAAGTTAATGGAAATGTGGGAGCAGAGATCAGGAGAAAAAGAAAGCTCAGAGGAGGCAGAAGGACAGATGCTTTGCACATGCTTTGAACATTTGTTGCACTACTACTTTAAGTTATTGGTGTATAGCCACTGTTGCTTGTATTGAACTATATGAAAAGAAAAAAAAAAAAAAGAAAGTTGGATTTAGGATACAGATTTCTATTTTTCTGACTAATTCATTCATGCAGACCTCAAATGACTTTTTCTTATTCTTTCTACATAACAGATGCCGTTAAATCTAACAGTTTAATGAGCCCCATATGACAATATTTTATCCAAACTCCACCCAGCCCCAATGACAGAGTCCAAAATGGCATAGCTAATATCATTGTAAGCAAGAAGAAGTGAAACATTTCTCTTACTATCAATAGAGGAACAGTGCTGAAATGTGGAGATATTCCACATTCCCCAAATTTTTTTTCAGCTCAACATTGCGCTATTTTATGGAAGGAGTTCCGAGTTTCCTTCCCATCACCAGTTTATATAAAATAAATCTGTCTCTAAACTGCGCCATGGGATCAAATGCTTGTAAGGATGCAAATCCTTATCTCTGTGTTTCTGCTCTCTGAAAATAAAGGTACACCCACATATACCACAAAACCAATCAAACTCTAACATTAATTGCCTTCAGACTGTGGGAAGCTACTTGGATAGTAAATTATAGGTCGTGTTTTATCTATCAATGTCTATTGTTCTAACTATTTACTCCACCGTAAAAGTTAGATGATTTCCTCATCATTTTTTTTTTTAAATATAACTTACATTTATCATTAATGAGACCAGCTGTTTTACTCAGCAGCTTTATTCAATTCCCAGTCCTGAAATAACCAAGTAGAAAACGGTTTATGTTAAGGAAGAAAATTTTTCTAAATTTGAGAAAGTATATAAATGAGGAACAACAGTAGCATTCTGACAGGACAGAAGCCTTAAACTGAGGTGAGTTAAACTGTAAACAGTTTAAAGGTTCAATTTATTTCTGTTACATTTCTCAGTTGAATTTCTATATGACATTTTTGATCCAGTGTGCAATTTCCAGGACCTGATTCAAACGGAAAATTTCCCTAGCAATAGAATCAGTGGTGAAAATAGATATAAAATGTTAATTGGGAGCAAAGATCAACAGTCAGACTGCTTAAAAGAAGAAGTTTTCCTATAGTCCAAAAAGGTAAATCCAAAGGTATAGTAAAAGGTAAAAGTAAATAATAATGCTCTTGCATACTCCTCTTTAGACTGAATGATGCCACTCACAGCCAGTAGCTACTGCGATTTCTATCTATCTAAGAGGGTGTAGGAATAAAGTAAGTAAAGATCTTACAATAAGTCAGCTAACACAGCCGTGGAAAACAATTTTGATGGGTTCTGCTTTGGAACAGAAACAGCAGCTTTCAAAGCAAAATGGTGTTAAGAATTGCTCTAAGTTTAACTTACTATTTCTTTAGTGAATAGAAAGTGAATAGAAAGGATGACTGGCCTCCGTGGTGCAGAGGAAGGGTGATAGTAACACAGACAAAAGATACAAAAAAGGTCATTGCATATAAGACAGAAACAGAGATAAAACATGAGACAGTGAAAGGGTAGTCTGCATGGAACAAATACACCATAGACAAGCTTATTTGAGTATCTTGAGTATCTTACAGCATTCTGTAGAGTATGCATTCTGAAAGAAGTTTTGAAATCCTCCTTTAAGAATCAGGGTTATGAGGTTCTGATGAGTGAATGTTTTGGTGAGAAAAAAAACATGGAATAATAAAACAACAGAATTATTAAGGTTGGAAGGACCTTTGGAGACCATCTAGTCCAATCTCCCTACACACACAGGGCCACCTAGAGCACGTGGCACATGATTGCACCCAAGTGAGTTTTGAAGATCTCCAGAGAAGGAGATTCCACAACCTCTTTGGGCAGCCTGTTCCAGTGCTCTGTCACCCTCACCATCAAGAAAATTTTCCTTAAATTCCTGTGGAACTTTTGGTGTTTCTGTTTGTGGCCATTACGTCTGGTTCTTTTGGTGGTCTGAATCACTGAAAAGAGGTCGGGCTCATCTTTTCACTCCCTCCTACTTATAGACACTGATCAGGTCCCCTCTCTTCTTCAGGCTGAACAGGTTCAGCTCTCTCAGCCCTTCCTAATAGGGCAGATGTTCCAGACCCCGGATCATCCTCATAGCCCTGTGCTGGACTCTCTCCAGTAGATCCATGCCCTTTTTGTACTGGGAAGTCCAGACCTGGACACAGTACTCCAGATGTGGCCTCACCAGGCCTGAGTAGAGGGGCAGGATCACCTCCCTCACCCTGCTGGAGACACTCTTCTTGACGCACCCCGGGATCTCATTGGCCTCTTGGCCACGAGGGCACACTGCTTCCTCATGGTCACCTTGTTGTCCACCATGACACCCAGGTCCTTTTCAGCAGAGCTGCTCTCCAGTAGGTCAGTCCCCAGCCTGTACTGGTGCTTGGGGTTATTTCTCCCTAAGTGCAGGACCTTGCACTTGCCCTTGTTGAACTTTATGAGCTTTCTCTCTGTCCAGCTTTCCTGTCTGTTCAGGTCCCTCTGGACAGCACCCCTCTGGGGTACTGGATACGCCTCCCAGTTTGGTATCATCAGGAAACCTGCAGAGGAGGCACTCTGTCCCCTCATCCAGGTCATTGATGAATAAATTTAATAGAACTGGACTGAAGACTGACCCCTGGGGTACACCACTACATATAGGCCTCCGACTGTACTCTGCACCGCTGATCACCACCCTCTGAGCTCTGCCATCCAGACAGTTCTCAAATCACCTCACTGTTCACTCATCTAACCCATACTTCCTGAGCTTCCTCATGAGGATGGGAGATGATGTCAAAAGCCTTTGTTACTTAATGTTACTTAACGACTCCTTTGCTTCAGTGTTTACCAAGGGCAGTCTTCCTCTCTCCAGACTTCTTCTCTTGTCTCTAGGGCCTGAGGTTCCAGAAGACTGCCCTTGGTAAACACTGAAGCAAAGGAGACATTAAGTAACCCTACTCTTTATGTGCCTTTCATAACCAGGGCACCCATTCCATTCACCAGACAACCCACTTTTTCCATAATCTTCCTTTTGCTACTGATATATTTAAAGAAGCTCTTGTTGTCTTTAACATCCCTTGCCAGATTTAATTCCAAACGCACCTTAGCCTTCCTTGTCCCATCCCTCCATTCTCTGATGATATTCCTGTACTCCTCCCAAGCGGCCTGTCCTTTTTTCCACATTCTGTATATTGCCTTCTTCTGTTTAAATTTTACCAGGAGCTCCTTGCTTATTCACTGCCTCCTGCCCCCCTGCCTGACTTCTTACTCATAGGGATGCACTGATCTTGAGCTTGGAGGAAGCGCTGCTCAAATGCGAACCAGCTGTCTTGGGACCCCGTTTCTTCTAGGGCCCTGGTCCATGGGATTCTTCCAAGTGAGTCTCTCAAGTGGCCAGATTCGGCCCTCCTGAAGTCCATGGTTGCAAGGCCACTTATAGTCCTGTTTCCTTCTCACTGGATCCTGAACAACATGAACGCATGATCACTGCAGTTAAGGCTACTGCCCCAACCTTCACAATTCCAACACGTCCCTCTTTATTTGTTAGTACTAGGTCCAGTAGCTCAGCTATCCTCATTCGGACCTCCAGGACTGCTTGTGCCTAGCTGTGTAGTCTTTCTAGCTGATATCAGGGTGGCTGAAATATGAATGGCATTTATTTAATAACTTTTAACATTGTTTTGGGTTATGATGTGATTAGGATGTGATTAGTTGGAGTGCACCTCTACTGTGGGGAAGATTTTGGCTATAGTGTAGTATGGTGTTAAATATTTCTTAACCAGTTCATTCAGCAATGCAATCATCTGGAGAAGTGACTTGGTGACATTTCTTTTATGCAGGATCTGGATATCTCAAGCAAATGCTATAATGGCCTGGATGCACATCACACCTTTTTGATGTTGTTCAGATATCTACTGGTTTTCCTGATGTGTAAGATTTTATAAATAGCAGCTGATAATTTAGCCCTTGGTGTCTAAATATCAAGGAAGCTGACACTGAGGTTGATGTAGGAGTGTGGCAGAACTGGTTGAGAGATGGCAGTTGTGGATCCATGATAGAAATCAGTAAGAGAAGTCAAGGTTAACACCAATCTTAAAGATGCCATCTGAGTAGATCTAAGCTTCACTAAAGTACAAGTATTTAGAATTGCTTCCCTTTAGTGTCTCATGAAATGGGAGACTACCAAAGTACAGCATTTCTGCAATTTGTTTTATGCAAACAATGTGCTGAAATTGTAATTTATTTAAGTTTGGGGTTTTTCTTTGTGTGTGTATGCCTATAAGCACATATTGGATAAGTGTGTCACTGTCCATGTGTTCCTATTAGCCGTTGTTCTATTACACAGGTGGATGGGCTGAAAAGCATCATTCCCTAAACACTGAATCACACTAGTGTTTGTTGCTCAAGCAGATGGGACACTGTCATCCCTAAAGCTTCCCTAGCAACAGCAGGACTTTACAAAGTAATCTTAGTGAAGAGAAAAGAATATCTGGCAGGATATTCTTAAGTTCCTTTAATTGGGGCCTATTCAATTCTCATTAAAGTGAATTCAAATGTCTCAGAGTTTAGAGATCTCTTGGTCATACCCAGAATTATGAGAGCTATAGCCAGAGCCACTTCGTTTCCCTCCCTAAATTAGTAAATTCTGTATCTGTTGGTTCTCTTCCCATTTAGAGAACAAAGATAATAATGGTCAATACATTTATGAATTATATTAGAAAAAGAATCAATGCACTATATTTCTTTATGCACATTTAAGTAAAGCAGCAAAAGAGAATTCTTTAAGATTTTTGTAATGCCAGAAGACTGTAGATAGTAATGCAGTTCCATAATCAATAATCAGAAGAAGAAAGCATGTGTGAAAAAACACTAATAATACTGTGAGATATTCAACCGCCATATAATAGAAAGCTCTTCCACCTCTGGGCTGACAAGGTCACTCTAAATCTACACTTCAGCCCACAGAAAGCTGGACATGTTAGACCTACTAATATCTGCTAGCATTAGTCTCCTATTACTGTGCTGAAGGATTTGTCCTTTCAGTGAAATATTATATCAAAGGCTTTCATGGTCTGTAGGTATTTGCAGATAACATGACATAACTAGAAGGACAACAACAATGCTCAGAAATCTCCAAAGACTATTGACTTGCTGCTTATCAGCTATATGTAGTGGGTAATGAAAGCTGTTCCTAAAGACTTGAGCATGAAATAATACTCAAATAATAATACTCAAATAATAATAGTCAAAAGAGGGACTGGGTTTATTTGTGCTAAATATCCCATTCTAGTTCAAAAAACAAACTAAAGTCTATACAGGGGACCTGGATTAAATGAGGAAATTTCTAAAACACCAAAGTGAATTTAGCGTATGTATTCTATTGACTTCCAAAGTGTTGCTTTTTATGACTATTTAAAATGTATGTATAAAATAGAAGTCAGTGGAAAGAGTGCAGAAAGAAATATTTTATAAGCCTCAAATGACATATAAACAAAACGTGGACCAAAATTCTGAGTAACTTCTCATTCTAGTCTAGCCATATAAACTTGCACGATTTTCTGGTGGACACCAAGGCCATACCTAACGCTCTATGTATCCATGCACATTCCAAAGTTATTCCCCTTTAGCACACTGTTTTCCAAAAACTAATATTCTGAGCATGTGGATCTGTAACCATGATTATTTAAACTACTGCTGATGGCAATAAGACTATGAAAAAAAAAAATACAAAAATGAAGCCTCCTCACCAAGTATAATATATCAGTTTCAAAGGGGGCATCCCCCTTTGATCCTAAACCTTCATTTTAGTAGAATCTGCAAGATGGCTCAAAGTCTTCCAACTTTCCTATAAATCTTTGCCAGATTAAAAAAAAAACTATATTACTATACTCTTTGGCTTCATAATAGTTTATACTATTGTAATTTTTTTTTCCTTTTCTTTCTTTCGTTCTTTTTCTCAGTGCAATTGCTGGAAGTACTGGAAATTAAAATATAATAAAGCAGGGATATACTCATATTTATATCAGGATCCTTCTGCATGGAAAAAATAAAGGACTTTTTGGAAATAACATGGAAGGTCTAGTAAATGGTGTGAATTGCCAACATATAAATGTGTCTTTGGGAAAACAAGAATAAAACCAATAAAAACAAAACAATAACAAACAAACAAACAAACAAAAACCAAACCCAGATGTTAAAGGAATTTCCAGATTGGATTCATACATATTCTCTTTACTGAGAGCTGTAAACTGGACTATAAACAAAAAATACAGAAATTAGAAATGCAGTAAATAAAATGCTGTATAATTGTCTGGTACACTGGTATGCATAAGAATGATTAGGAAGTGAAACAAGAAAATATGGAACTGGAAAATTTCTGTTGTGGTTTTAATACTTAATTAGCGCAGTATTAGTGGGCAAATAAAAAGTTAACAACAAAATTGCTGAAGTGTACAAGCTCTGTTGAGCTCTGCCAGTGTGCCAAATAGGTAACAGAAAAGCCTATAAGGGATTGTGGAAAAGCAATGTGAAACTTTTTGGGTGCTTTCCCTAACAACAAAAGGAAGGGGGAAGTCTTGTGGAGGCAGGATGGTCCCACTAGCATTTGCAAAGAAAGACCCTCACTGATATGCTTGCAAAGCACCTGGTAAGGGGGCAAACTCACCTGAAGTTACTGGCATGACCACCTTGTGAGGATGACCATAGCACAGTCAGGTACTCCTTTCCAAAGGGTGTAAAAGACAGTCTAGAAGTGATGAGTTGAGAAGGTATCAGGAACAACACCTGAACAATTCCTCCAGCTGGACCGTGATGTGAGTATCCGTCCATTCCCCATAACCTAGCACGATGGGTTAAGGTCACTCCTTGCAAGGTTGAGAAGCCCCAAGTATATTCAGGGTGAAGTAACACTATAACATTCTATTTTATTTTACTTTTGATTTCACTCTATTTTATTTTGCTTTATTTTCTTTTCCTTCTCTATGGAATTCCTGTTTACTAATTGATCAGCTTATTCCTATAACAATTGAACCAGTTAATGGTAGGTGTTTCTATTGGAAAGATCTTACACTGGTGAATAAAAGCAACTACATAAACATTTATTTTATTTTATTCTTTCAACCTTTAAGTTTTTGCTTGACCACTCTTTTAGTCATGATTTTCTTCTTACAGACTTTCCCATTGTTTTCACTAGTTTAAGATAGACTCATCTAAGAGGATGATGATGCTCTCTGAATAAAATATATATTTTTCTTCAGGCCAAATATATGGCTCTTACATGAAACAGTAAAGAATGGAACCTGGCTTTTCTCAGATAAATAGATTGCAGAGGAAAAACAGTACCCTGACTCCAGAAATATCTAACTGGTACAGCATTTAAGCACAAATACATAATAAGGCATGTTATTTTGCTATGAAAATATATAATTTTATTGCAGTATCAGTAAAGACGTGAAAATACATACCTAGTCTAAAACGAACTCATCATGTCTTTTCCTATTGCTTTAGTTCTAATCCAGCCCTAATTTGACTGAAACATGAAGATAGAAAACAATCATATATAATACAAAGTTAATAGGATTTAAAATTCTAAATCACATGAATACTTTTGAAAATTCAGCCTATCAACTCATGTGGGAAAGGGAAAGCAAACTGCAAATTTTAAAATGGGGTCATTAAACTGTACTTTATCTCTAATGGATCATTCTTAAACCACAAAAAAGAAAAATAAGAAGCTGCATTTAAGTAGCCAGTAGATTGGACGTCATCACCACTCTGTAGTTTAAGGTCAGACAAACTCAAACAGCAATTAAACTACAATTAAGAATGATCTGTTTATTGAAAGAAGCTGACAAAGAAGGATTCTACTCAAAGAAGATGAGTACATCTCATTCGTCATTTTTACATCATTTTGACGTCATTTTATTTACATCTCATAATGTCATTTTTATTCACCTGCCTTTTGAATTCTACAGACCAGTTTTTGTTTTGCCATAGGTGAATGTTTCTAGGATGATGAGTTTATGGAGGTTTTGCTACGGTTTAATCCAAATTCTGAAATTTGAATCCTCATTCCATATTTTGAAATCTCAAGCGTAAAGGAGACTGTTACCTTTTGCAATCAGGTGATATCCTATGTGATATTTCCTCTCATAGGCAACAAAAGCTGGTCTATCTAAGCACATGATTATTTGGTGCTTTTTGCTGAACAAGTTATGGTGGGGGGACTCTTATGTAGTGTTATGTTGCTGAAAGTTATATACAAGCCTAGTATTGTATTATGAAAAGTTACTTCTGTTTCAAGTTGTAAAATCACATATAAATATTAACAGAACCACATTAGTGAGGAAGTGATTGAACAGTGGAGCAACTTCCATCTATTTTCAAAACAACATAAAGTAACTCAACTATTTTAGTAATTTCCACTGTCTAGACCAAGATTTTACTATTGTTTTTCTTCTTTCCTTTTAAATTTATTATAGGATTTTCTAATGATCAGATTATATACTGCACAATCACATTCACACCTCATTCTGTAATTATGATTTGGGGCTATAAAGCCATCTTACAATGTTTTCAGGTTTACTTGTGTGGTTACAGTCAAATTCCTAGTTAACATGGATTAATCCACAAAACTTCAGGAGCAAAAGAACATTAGTAGAATAATTCTGAGGTCTATATTGTAGATTTTTTTCTTTTATATGCAAAGAAGAAAACTGTTACAAGGATAAGCATCTTCTATTCATATCCTATTGCCTCTTTCATATGACAGACTCTGCAGTACTATTAGGATGATAAACAATATACTAAAAATATCCTTCTTAACCTTAGCAAATATAGTTTTTCTTAAACCATCCCAGGACAAATATTTTAATTTAAAATGACTTGAATTTGTTTTTTATCTGCACACCATTTTATTTTGTTGGAGTTTTTCAAAACTGATGAGTTATACTTTGTGGAATGGAACTAATGCTTTTTAACCTTGCTCATTTATTCATTTGTTCCCATGCCCCAGTAAAATTTAATGCAATGGCTGTTAATATAGTGTTGTGAAAAAAAAATCCTCTATTTTTCATATCACTCTACCCCTTATCATGTGAAACTGAGAGCTGCAACCATTTTATGGATAGCTGAAGGGCCTACCACAAGGAGTATACAAAGGTCAGCATAAAAGTCTGTCTTTGCTTCTAGGTACAGCAAATAACATTGAAAAGCTGTAGCAACAGAATACTAATCCAAAAAAATGAGGAAACAGAAGGACAAATATAAAATAAAAAATTCAAAAGCTTTCTCCTTTGTTATCTAAAGTACAAAAATAACAGCATATTTGCTCTAATTAGAATATATTATTATTATTACTATAATGTTATTACATAGTAATAAAGGATAATTAGAAGCCTCTGTATAATATAAAGCATGAATAGGCACTAAACTGGTTATAGGTGGTCATTCTTGTAACATTATGAACGGACAGATTACTGTTCCAAAACCAAAGTGACAACTGCAGCTTTGTGAGAGTTTAAAGTAAGGACAGATAAAATAATATAACATAAAATAACATAACATTTCACTTTCAGAAACAGATAATTCATTCTCTTTTTGAGTCAGTCAAGCCCCTCTGACTAAATTACAGCTGAGATAATGGGCAGTCCACAGTTTACACATATTTTCTAATGAACCGGTGGATGATTCACTGCATTCAACTTTAGACACCTACAGTGAGTTAATCAGTAGAAATAAACAAGCACTTCCAGAAAGTGATTAATCCTATCTATTAGAGGCAACTACTTTGCAATGAGGTGGAACCCTCCTTAAACACAATTTTTTTCATAGCTAAACTATAAAAAATTATTCCCAAATAAGCTATGAACCATTATGACTCACTCAGACTCAGATGTTCACACATTAACTTTATATCTGGCCATGTGAATCCCAGCCCAGTGTCTGATCCTGTCTTCCCTCATGGAATCTAACATACAAGCCAATATTTGACCCAAGTGACCTATTGTAAGGAATCCACATATATATGTATGTGTGTACATATATATATATAATTTCTTTTGTGATATATTTTTGATTCAGTTAAATTCACTGTTTAACTGTACCTATTATGTCTGAAGGGTTTAATCTCTTTTTTAAATTTCAGTAAGAAAAGAACTGACCAATTAGACTATTGACATTAATATGAGAGAGGTCTCATGGAATATCAGCAGAATATCAGCATGTGCATTGGGCACTTCAGTGAATAAAAGAAAAAGGAACAAAAATCTTAACAAAGAGATCTTGAGTAGACCGTAGAAAAATATGTTAAGGGTCTCTACTGACTGGTCTCTAATAAGAGATTAAATTATTCTGTACTTATTGAAAATAAGATGCTGAAGACAAAGACTCAGATTTAAACAAAACAAGCAAACAAAAACAAAGCTCTAAAAGCAAAAGTCAGGACACCCAAGAATGCAGAGGAGTAACTTAAACCACATGGAACTGGGTCCATGATTAGGCAACTGAAAAACGTTTTATGAAGTGGTGTGAGAAATGGGGGGACTGAACCTAGGTCTAAAGCTAAAGGAGTAGTGTAGCAGAGGAACACTTATGAAGGCAAGAAAAGCTATTTTACAAGACCAAGCAGAATGCATCTTCTTGTAAAGCAGGGGTGGAATGACATCAGTAGTAAGAAGTAACTATTTTTCAGTTTCCCCAGACTGATTATTTCTTCTAATGAGGATTGATAACATCTTCCATGCACTCACACGATTGAAATTGTCACAAGCATTGAAAACAACTCATTTGCACTGGGCAGGCTATTCACTTACTTTAAAATTGCTTATAGAATTTTTTCCTTTCTCCTTCATAGTTTTGTTAATCAAACACTGACATATAGTTTTCTATTCTTTCCTTAGATGTTTTCCTGCTTAAATATACAATTATTTATCTTGCAGGAGTAAGCCAACAATTCAGCTTTTTGTTTTTCCACTGATTGAAGGGAGCCAGGACTGGCTTAAAAAAAAGCAAGAATAGAAAGGAAAGATTAAGACTGGAGACAAACTGTGAATCAAAACCACTAACTTAAATCATGGCCTCTTAATTTAGGTGATAGAATATCATAGTATGTTAGCACAAAAACAAAACAAAATAAATAAAAAAAACAAATAGCTGAAGGAAGACAGAAGAGCAATCTTATCCAAAACCACACTCTCTAAACCTTGTATTTTGTTTTAAATGATCTGTCAGCCAAACAGTGTAAACAACCAGAGAGAGAGAAAAAAATAGTCTGAATTTTAATCTTCTTAATCTATAATCACCTATGTTAAAGAAAGAAGCTAGTAAGTCTTCAACCATAAGGAATATCTTAGTGTCATCAGATCTGGTGCAATCCCAGAATTCAAGATCATTTTCCAAACAGCAGACAACTGCTCAGTATAAAAAAGGCTTCTTTTTATAGGATAGAATTGGATGAATGTTGCTGATCAGGCCATTGCACTCAGAATTGTGAGAAAAAAAAAAGAGGAAAAAAAATATGTGTGCAGCATGGGTTTGCAATTGTACAGTGGAATCCTAGGTAAAGCCTTAGTGGTTTACATATCCATCAATTTCCCACAATGGAACATAGTTTGATAATTCAAAAAGTTCTGTATTATTGTTTGATATACATATATTCTGTTTGAAAAAAAATCCATTCTTCTTTTCTATCTCTACTCCCCTTTTTTGTCTTTTCTTTTCAGCATGAGCATGTCTTTGGTTCTATCTACCTTTCCTTATCAGCCAGAAAACCTTGGTTTGAGTAATATTGCAAAAGTCACCCACGGCACTTTTGCTCAGAATGCTGACACAGAGCAAGCACAGTGCTCTTTAGAAATGCAGTCTAAAATCAATTTTTGAGAGGTGAAAGAGCAGATGCTCTGAGAGGAAGGAAGGAATAGAGGAAGAGAGGAAAGAAGAGCTGAGAATTCAGTTGGACAGGTATGAGACATCAGGGCTGAAAGGATGAATGTGGTTTGAGGAGCTCTGAGGGGGAAGAAAGATGAGAGGGGTCATTTAGAGATCTGGGAAAGCCAGTAGTAGTTTCAAAGGGCTCAAGAGGAGGCTGAAGGGGCAAGCAGTAGCTTTGAGAGTGGCTGGGACAGATAGGATGAGATCAGGAGATGACTGGAAGTGACAGTGGTGGGTTAAGCTGTAATTTTTTTAGCTGATACAGAAAACATTAGTACTATGATTTTAGCTCTTAATTTTTCAATGAGTATTTTTAGAATAGTTAATTAAATTATTTGGGCCATGATCCAGCAACATACTTAGAGCCATGGATTAGCTAGGCTCTTAGGCATATGCAGAACCTCAGGCATTTGGGAATACTCACAGGCTTATGGTTTTACATACCCAAGCCCAGTGATAGATTGTATTTTAACTGAAGTCAGCAGAACTATTAATGTATATTTTTATTATAGAAAAAAGGCCCACTTTCTGGAGCTAAAGCTCCAGGACAATATAATTATTTCTTTTAGGAAGCATGGTTCAGTCTGATGACAAGAACTAGATCTTGAATGTGAAAGGAATGTGAATTTGCTGTCCTTTTTGTATTTAGAATAAGGCCAGTGTTCCCATGTTTTGTGGAGGTGTTAACAGCTGGAGACTACATCTCACCGCACTGGCCTTGTCCTGTGAATTTGCAATGCCTCCCTGTACATTTTCAGGTCCCATTATTTAGAAGGAAGGATGCTCAGCACTGCT
>JAUBNY010001172.1:1595204-1626308 GCA_032275445.1 Crypturellus soui
TTAATTGTTACCATAATCAAATTTGAAAATTCCTTATTTTGACAACACATAATTCCAAAATTACATTTTCCTAAGCTGTTTGATGCCTTTGACAGACTGATCATCAGTTTAAATCTCTCCAACTTAACTTGTTTAGAGAGATGAAAGGGATAGCTAAGTTACTGAAGCACCATTTAAGCTTACACACTTCTGCATTCTCCCATTCTCTTATCCATTTTCTCTGTTTGAATTCTGTTAACACTATTTTTCTTTAGAAAAAAATGTCAATTTTGGAAAGAATGAATCCTGAATAGATGGAATCATTGTTTAAAATACTATCTAACAAGTAAAAGATGAAACTGGTTAAAGAAGAAGGAAATACCCCCATTCAATGCAAATATATAAAACTATATATGAATTGGAACAGAAAATCAGAGATGCCAAAATAAACACTAAAAATTTGGAAAAGCTTCTGGTAATACCACATATATTAAAGATTATAATGGGCCTCAGATAGCTTTTTCTGCAAGAAAAAAGTGCGTAAGTGGATAATACAATATCACATGCAAATTCTACATGACTTTTATATGTTAGGAGTGAGGAGATCTGTTTTAAAAATAAATAGATGAAACAATTTAATCATTTGAGGACTTAACTGATTAAGGCACAAAGACATTTTGGGCACTCCTGTAGAAAAGTTAGTGATTTATTTGTGCAGCCCAGTTAGATACTGCACTCTTTTCTTGCATTTATCTCCTGCTGTTACTGACTCATAAATGATTGCCCACCTGTGGACTGTTAAAAAGACTAGTCATATACTTGTATTAGCTAAACAAATATAATCTGAAAGATATTTTTCATGGATATGTTGGACTATTTCAATAAATCCAAAATGTGCAAGGAATCCCCCAAGGTATCTAAATCACAATATTTGTCTGCATAGTTATCTTTCTAAAGATATCCACCTCCAGAGGATGATTCATCTTATCTTTAAGTGGCTATTTAGGACAGGCGGGTTAAATGGCGCTCTAAAAATGCAGAAGCACCTATTTCTCTCCAGTGACTATTGGGGAAACTATCAAAGGAGGTAAATATCCCCAGCAGGTAGTCAGATTCCTATTGAGAAACCAGCCTCTCTGCTTTGATTATATAGAAAACTTAAGACTTATTCTCCCAATTCAGGTGTCTAAATGATTTTTTGTTTAGATAGACTATTCCAATGACCCCCTGAGTGTCAATCTCCTGCTTGCTCTCATTCCATACAAATAAGAATACTTTCATTACCAACTAATTGCAAAAGGAAACAGAAAAACAGTGTGGAGGAGGCATGCTGAGAAGACCAGAAGTGGAGAGGGAAGAGGCTGGGGATGGGTCTCGTCCAGTGAGTACCATCCTTGAAGTAGTTCTTGAGAAGGAAGAGTTCACTATTTTCTCTCATAAAGTTACTTGCATGAAATCATTGGAAACAAACCTTCCTTTCCACCTTGTGATACAACTACTGTGTGGGTCATTCATTGCACATGAAGCAGGAAATAGGAAAATCCCAGATTCTTGCTTTAGCTTGTTTTTCCTGTCTCTGGTGACATGAAGAATAAAGAAGAGTTGCAGCCACAAGAGTGTGACTTTCCTCTGCCTGGAGATTTCATGATGTGGTCACAAAAAAACAGGACAAATCAAGACAAAGCAAAAGAAAACAAAACAAAAAACACTTCCTGAGGCAACCAGTTCTGAGATTCATGTTACCAGAAGGAGTGCTTGTAAGGTATAGTCAAGTTGTGCAGCTGTTGCAATTAAGTAAAATCTTAAATGTTTTGATCTCCCGTGTCGTATTTCTGTCTATCCTCTTAATCTCTTGTGTGTCTTTAAGCTTAGAAGCTCTCTGGTGAAATCTATGTTAATAAAACACTCAGCAAACCAGGGTTCCTTATCCTTGTGCAAATAATTCCTACAGGGGCTGTTTGAAAAATTCCTAAAGGATCATTCTCAATCCAAGATTGCTGCCCCAAAAGCAGCATCAGAACTTCCCCGGAGAATGTGATGATCTTGCTGAAATATTGGCTGAGATAAAATGGCAATAAAGGTTTTGAAAATGTTTATATGTTTTGAAACTGGACATTTTGATTTTTCTTTTTTTTTTTTTTTTCCTTATTCAAAACTTTTTTTTCCTCTCATGTTATAAATGAGAGAATCATAGAATTGCAAGATACTCAGATTGGAAGGGACCTCTGGAGATTTCTAGTACAATGTTTTACTTCAACATGGTCATCTGTAAGATCAGATAAGGCTTGATTCAGTCAAGTCTTGAAAACTTCCATGGACAGAGGATTCAGAGACTCTTTTCACAGATCTACTTCCCAGACAGGCAGCCCCCAACATGTGTTTTTGTAGGTTCTTCCTCCCTAGGTGAAGAATTTTTCATTTGTCCATATTGAATTTCATCTGGTTCCTGTTGGCCCATCCTCTGGCCTGCCTAGGATTCAGTTGAATACCAGTTCTGCTCTCCAGCGTATCGGTTGGTTCCCCCGAGTTGGCTGGCATCTGCAAACCAGATAAGAGTACAGTCTGTCTCACCCAGGCACTAACAAACATATTAAACAAGACAGGTCCCAGGAGAGAGATCTGTGATACTGTGGTTATTACTAAGCTCCAGGCAAGCTATGGCCCATTAACCACAAAACTCAACAAGATCATGCAACTATTTCTTTTCCCTTCTGGTTATTCACCCATCCAAACAATAACAGCATATCAATTTCAGGGAGATTCTGACAGTTTTTGAATGCTGAGATGGAACCAAAACAATTTGTTTTACAGATAAACACAGAATAAAATTCTGTGTTTCAGTGACACATATTTAATATTGTCAGTTGGAATCTTCACTTCATGGGGAAGGTGTCTTTACTGGTCTATGGGAGAGACAGTTTCTATTGTATGGGCAACCCATACTAGGAAATGTTTATTACTAACAGTGCTCCATCGGCATAGTTCAGACTGCAGCGTTATTACTTGCACTGAAGATTTGCTCATAGCAATGAATGGCTTTGTTCATTTTATTGTTCAATATAATACTTCTATCCAGTCTAACTTTTTCTTTCTGAATTGCCCCCATTATCAGCAGATTTGTCACACTCAGGCTCTGACCACTCATTTCCTTTGCATTATAGAACAGGCAATAAATGGTGGGACTATAAAGTACTTAGGATGCTATCCCCTATGTCTTTTCATATAATTTATTTACAGTTTTACAGTGGGGTGGCAGATGCTCACATGCTCATGCTGTGTGCCTTACATGTTTGAATGATAAGGCATAATTGCTATTTAGCTACTCTGCTGAGACCTGGCATCTTCTCCACACAGCCAAGGGCCTTTGCTTTGGAAGTTCTGACAAAAGCACAGAAATCCTAAAACTGCTGTTCTGAAAAGGGCTCTAGCCCTTAGCTAGGAAAATAGTAGTTTATGATATGTAGAAGTATGTTTTAAATAGATTTGAACCAGAGAACCGTTAGCTATTTGGTGTAAGGAGGATGGGCTGAAACGGCATGAGAAGATAAGGCCTTGCCCTTGCATAATCAGATGTGGCTAAGTATAGGTCCAAAAACTGCTTGGAAAAAAAAATACATTCTAAACAACCTGAAGATCATACAGAACCCACAGGAAGGTCTGGGATAGGCACTTGGTCAAGGTCATCCATTTGGTCTTCCACTCTCACTGAAATCTTTTTTTTCTTTCCACCGATCAATTTTTATTTAAATAATCTGGACATAAGAGGACTAGGCAAGGGAGCATTGCCCAGAGAAAAGTGCTTGCAGAGCTGGGAGCAAAGAAAGTACGTCAGTGGGGCACGGACGGCTTTGCCTTGTGAAGAGCGGGAGCTGAGACACAGCATTACGCAAGCTTGGCGGGATGGATCCACGGACACCAGCTCTGCCATCACTGTGTCATTCTCTCAGGGCAAACCTCCCACTTACATGAATCCAGGGACACCCAGCAGCATGTGCAATACACTGTGCACAGACCCTGTTTTAACCGATTTACTAGGCTGCAAGATCCATTGTTTATTGCTGGCAGCTGCTCTTGTTAGTAATTCACAAGTGGCTAAGCTGTTAGGAGGGTGAGCACCTTATTTCTCTTACTGAACTTAGTTTTACAAAGGTCAAAGCATTGTGTCTTTGTAAGCGCATATCACTTTACCTGTACTGGATGAAAGTGGATCTTGAACTGACTGCGATGCTGATTTATCAAGCCATTTAACTTTGAAGGTACTGCCTGGTTATTTAGTTCCTTCAAGTAAACAAATGGATCTAGTTAGGGAATACAAATGTCTTAAACGCTCAGGTATTCTTATCGGGGAAAAATAAACTGTGTTCAGTGTTTATTAGAGGTTAGGCTCTTTAATTAACATATTCAGTGGACATCAAGAGTAATTTAGTGCAGTCCAGTGTTATAAAATTTAGCATCAGTGCATTAAGGACAAGTTTGATGCAAACTCAAATCCTTGCAAGTTCTGCTCATCAGCTCTAGTGGGACCGAGAAGGGATTTTACTCAGGAGGCAGGATTGTAGCCTTGCATTGCAGTGATATGCTCTGTTGATTTCTTGTATTCCTCTGGTAATTTCATTCCTAACTATGTTTACTTTCTTTCGAAACTGAAGGCTTTGGGGAGTTTTCTGAGATTGTCAAATCCCTTTTTTTTGTCAGTACCATCCCTTGTTATAACAGATAAATTTTATTTATATCCATTGCTCCACAGCATATTTATTCCATTTTTATCTTCTTGGCCTACATTTTCTATTTAAAGCACAGGTTCTTAATTAATATCAATCCTTTTGTAGCTTAGTAAATTGTTAATTTCTCTTTCTCCAATCCCTGCCAATTCCCTATAGACTGGGCAATCCTACAGTCACTTCCAAGCCACTCACAAGCATATTGAGGGGCTGCAATGCCACCCTTAGTAGAACCGAGAAAACAAAACATACAAACAAAAAAGCCTGTTTTTCTTGCAGCGATCCAAAGTCAGCAATTTCTTCCAAGAAAATAATACTTCACAAAATGATTGTTTTCTTTCTAGGTAAAATAGAGTTAAACTTTATTTCCTACATCTTTTCCAGCTCCACTTCCTGGGAAAATTACCATAAAAGGTAGTACCGCGAGTTATTTCTTGCTTCATATGATTACTGAAAAAGAAAAAGAAGCCCAACAAGAAAAAAAAAGGGAAAAACAACATCGACAACAAGAAAAAAACAGAAAGAGCAACATTTTATATACATAAATTAGATTTTTCCAGCACAGGTGCAGGCAAAGATGCTATGGAAACATTATATACTTATCAGAGGTATATGTATCTGGAACAATACTTTACATTTGCTAAGTTTTTCACTTTAGACATCACAAGGTGTTTTTCAAACAAGTGACAAGGCAATATCTGAGGATATATATAAATATGGACCTTGAGAAATTTCTTTGTCCTAAATAATCTAATTTAAGGAGGTATACCAACCTTCAACACACAGGTGATGGCTTTGTTTGCTGTACTGGTAAAGATTTCAGCAAACCAAGGCCAAGGCAAGTGATTGTTTAGTCAATGTAGGACCTTGAGAAAAGACTCCAATCTCATGTTTGGGGAGTCTAGTGGTCTTGGGAAATGAAAGATGTGCATTTGAGTTCTGATGGACTTATGGAGGAGCTCAGTTTCATTATCTAACTTCTTGTACAACACACTCAAATAGAGGTCTGTTTAATGTAACAATTAGCTTTCTTTTGAAAAGAAAACAAAATACTTTTTAGAAAACTGCTTACTCATTTGGAATTTTAGGAAGGACTCAGCTTTAAGTCATTATCTTGCTTCATCCAAGAGTTAATGCTCTCAAACTATGGAAATAGGTGCAGTTTCAGAGACCCTCTCAGAGACCATCTTGTCCTTAGCACCCTTTACTGGAACCAGAGGTTAAGTTACTCTGTCCCTGCCTGATGTACCTCAACCCCCTCCACAGTAGCTTATCCATTTCTTTTTTCTGTAAGAAAAGAGAGGCAGGTTAGAACCTCTTCAGGCTCGCTGTACCAGCCACTGTAATTGCTGCTCTGTGACTATTCTTGGCTGCTCTGTCTGTGCTTTCTCCTTCACTGCTCTCAGTCTCAGCCTGCTAAAGGTCAGCTTTGTTTGTAGATGTAACTGTGGCTAGTTAAAATCCTTAACAGAAGTTATTCAGATGAAAACAAACCCCTCTAAACCTAAAACTTAATGCTTAAGCACCTGCAGGATACTACTACCGTTAGTATCTAATACTAACCTTTTTTTTGTGGGGGGGAGGAGGAGTTGCATTATCTTCTTATCTTGATTTTAAGACACCAGAAGATATGTAAAAAGGACAAAAAGTCTGACTTCTTTTCAGAGCAGGGGTCTCTATTGCTTTTCTCTCTCTTTTTTTCTTCTCTGATGTTTTCTAGTCTTCAGAATTCTGAAAAATTCTCAAGGCACTCGAAGAACCATATTGTGTTTTCCTGTTCTGTTTTCACTTCCCTGACTTAATATATAAAAAAAGATAAATTTCTGAGACACAGAAAAGCCATGATTATGTCCCTCACATCCCTTGTTTAGAGAGAGGTCTTTCCTTCAGCATCTAAGGAAGATTATCCATCAGCTAGGTAAGACTTTTACGGCTTCTTATAGCAATTTCAGAGCTGCTTTGTGCCATTGTCAGAGACAAAAGGATGATCAGAGATTCAAGGCTGTCCCCACAATGACTATTCAGTTAACATTAGAAAGTTTCTACTAATGCTCTGAGGTGTTATTGCCAGGTATATATCCTGAAAAAAATGGCATTAATCCAGTGTGTTTAAGTGTGAAAGCACAAACGACGGTTGTCTGTTGTCATGGAGGACAGGCCTAAACAATTTCATCAATGTGATCAGGTGTTTTTTTTTATTTATTTTTTTGCAGGAGTTGGTGGTTGTGCTGGGATTGTTTGTTTTTGTGAATATTCATTCTGCCTAATTTTTGTGTCTCATTTAAAACTTCAGATTTTAAAGCACCTCTGAGCACTACAATGTTATAAAAAAAGTAAAGTAAAAAGAAGAAAATGCTTCATCCTGGGTTATTTCCCTATAACGAGGACAGTTTAAATGCCCTACATTCCCTATCTTTTAAATGCAGAAAGAGATGGACTGTGTCATAGGCAGACTCCCTCCTTCTGGAGGTGCCAGCCTCTCTCTATTGACTGAAAAAACAGCCTGAGGGGGCAGGCTTCTGAATATAAATGCCTAAAGATGCTCCTTATGTTAGTCTATGTGATTAAATATATACCTGTGTACAACAGTTTCAAGGAAAAGTTTTATTTGCATTTGGACTTTTTCTATCAGTTTCTCTTATTTAGTTTGGAATGATTTACTGGAAAACAATGTATTGATTTGTGTGCAATGGTTTTTGCATACTCTGCTTTGCTGGAGCATGCCAACCAAGGGCCCCACATATTTACCCACACCAATAACAAACCTCGGGGTTCAAAGAGAGGGATCAAAGTGTCTCTGAACGACAAGTCCTGGGAGGGACATCCTGAATATTAATCCCACTCTTCAGATACTTGTTAAAATTTAACACGAAGCTACATGAGGAGGACTATGACTTCCCTGTCACTATTAGAAACTGCAGTTCTTCAGATAAATTGTCCTTGTCATGGAGTATTTCTGAAGTGCAATTGGAATCCACTTACAACTGGATACAATTACCTCAAAAGTCAGGTACTTAAATATTTCTCCCAGACTTGTGTATTTATAGTGAGAAACTACCCTAATTCTCTTTGCCCTTACACATATACTCATATACATCTGTGTTAACTTTCCATGTCTTTTCATTTGTCATTTTAACAGCTTAGGTTGTTGATGCAGCCATCATTATAGTTCTATTAAAATCCTAAATCTCAAGAGTCATCTTTGATAGGTTGGAATTACCTAATATAATAGTCCAGGATCTGCGACAAAGACTTCATTTCTGTGCTCACCTGTTACAAGTCAGACCCATCCTTCACTGGATTAAGGTATCAGAGTAGATGTCAGAAGCTGTATAGTCATGTAGTTATTTCTCTCTTCAGATTCATAGCAGTGGCTTCCAGGTTAAGTCATGCTCATGAGACAACTCCACTTCCCAGTTTGGCACATCCACACACTAAATTTATCCCAGTTCTACATAGCTAGGAGGTAGAAAATATGCAGTAATGTTAAGAGGATTTTCTAAGTGATACTACCTTTTTTGATAATTGTGAGAGAATTTCGCCTCAACAATGAAATTACATTCAGATATGATATCTCTAAGATCGGTGAATGCCCTTATCTTCGGGGCATAGAAACTATCATCACTGCAGATTTTCAAGACAAGGAGATGATTTGGGGACATGAGAAAAGAAAATAAATATCTAATCTCTTTCAGTTCTAATCTCTGCATTTGTATGTCTATATCTTTCAAGAAAATACATAAGAAGTCATATATGTTTACCAGTTGAAAATTCAAAGAAGATTTTAGTTTCGGTATTGCTGTGTGGTATTTTTCTTTTTTTTATTATTTTAATCTTTTTAATATATTTTTAAATTTGTAATACACATTATTTTAACATTTTTTTTCAAATAAAACATTTACCTTTTTATTTACAAAAACATTAAATGAGACAAATATCTTTTTCATTGAAAATACTTATGAAGAACAAATATTTCTTTCAAAAATATAAAATCTTATGAACTGATATTTTCTCCCACAAAGCCTTTTCTTCAAAAGAGCACCAGCATTGTTCAGTTTCTTACAAGCAGAGAAAAAATACGCTGTAGTAGTAACTCCTGTTCAAGTGACAGGTGGTGCACCCTTGTCGGCTTCCAGAAAGTCTGTGTATCTGCAAGTGTGACAAGACTGCCAATTCCTGATGCACAGCTCCTTGAGGAGGTGAGATTGCAACCCAGCTGCTGGCACTGAGGATCCCACTTCTCCATCTAGCTCTTCTTTCCTGTAAAACTAAGCTGCATATTTGGTTTTCTTCTTTATTTACTAAGGCAAAAGCTTCTTCATCAGTTTGCTGTCTGAAAATGGAGCATTTCTTCATATGCATGCTGTAAATACAATTTAACTGTTTTTTAGATATGGGCAATATTGTGCGCCCACTTTCCTATTACTGTAATCACATTACAAATATAATAAGGACTCATTTTAGACCAAAGTAGAAAAATATTGCTCTTTCCTGTATTTCTGACAGCCTTGATCATAATGAAGACTGATTTTTTACTCTTTTCTCATAACTGATCTCTTGACTTCTACAAGTGGATTCTGCAGCTTTCATAATGCTCTCTTTCATGGATTTCTTTCTCCCTTTCCTTCTTCCCTCTTTCTTTTCTTCCTTATTGTCTTTTCTGGAAATCACAGCTCTGTATTACAGTCTCTGGTTCCCTCAGGCCCTTCTGAAGACTTATTAGTTTTTCACCTCTTCTTCCTTTCACCTTTTAACTCTCTTAATACGCACACTTGTTTCTTATATATGCACAAGGATACTGTATCCAAGTGGCTCACAATTTTCTCTTGGAAAGGACAGTGTTCCTCAAGGGGCTACATGACTGTTTTTGTAAACATGATGCTCTGCGTAAGATACACTAATATGTGACAGCTAAAGGGAAAGCGGCTTGAGCTACTTCAAATCTGCACGGAAGAGTAGCTCTGCGGTGTATGTTGAACTCATGCTCCACATGGGATCTTCCACTAGATTTGGAAAAGGTAAAAACTGTAGTTAAGTCTGTTGTAATCATTTGGAAGTTTGGAGTCTGAATATTCTCTGTACAAAAAGGAAAAAGGAAACACACTGAGTTCTTTTTTGTGGGAAGTGAACTTTTTTGCAGAAGTAATCAAGCTGAGAGCTACATGGTACAAAGGCAGTTTGAATCACACATAAGGGATATCCTTTGTAGAGACTAAGGTATAGTGAAGAATCAAGATCTTAATGGATGATCATGGGGAGAAAAGTAGACAGACGCTAAAAATTTTACTAGTATCCAACTGATTAAAGAATATATATTTAATCAAAAAAAACTTTGTTTCTTAAGTATTGAGATATACTGAGGGCAAAATGGACATGTAATCCTAACTAATTTAGACTTAGTATCTTTGAGAGAAAAAAATCTCTTTTTGATGCTGAAAATGGACTTTATTTACAGAAAAGACCAAGGTAGTAAATTTCATGTGTTTTTTCCTATTGTGAAGCTTAAGTTAATGGAGTTACACTTTTTATGTATATATAATAGAATAGACAGCATCTCTTTTCCTTGCATTTTAACCTCACATGTATTTGTTGAAACCTAGATTTTCTGATTTAAATTTTAGAAGCAACATTTCTTATGGTAGCTGAGTCTGGTCTCTTTCTCACCTGTCTGAGCCCTATGACAACAGTGATCTTTAGAGTATAGATGACTTTAACACGTGGTGAACATGAACAACAGGAAAAAAAAAACAGAATTCAGAACTATCTAAGAAGCCTTCATAGAGAGAAATACTGATCCAGGAACATATTATGGCACAAAGGAAATATCCAAAAGAGTGTTATATGATAGTTCGCAGTATTTGAATCTCTAAGAAGGGTATTTTTTAGAGAATAAAAAAAGACTGTATTTTTTAAATTTTCCAGAGGTGTAATAATCCAGTGACTGTTGAAGTATAGCCCAGGAAATGTTAGTGTCTGAGTGCAATACACAGATGTACATTAAATTCTTGCATTTACAGTATTTTGAATTAAAATTTTGAGTATATGTTTTGTCATGGACTGCAAGAACACTGACCCATTCACTCAATGCTGGTCTGTGTTGGAAAGTGGATGGTAACTACTCTCTCAGCTGAGAGAGTTCTCTCTCCTGACTTGTATTTGGACTTTGACTATTTAGTCATTACCTGCTTTCAAGATGATGCTGAATCACTGAGCCTCTTGAAAAGGGATTAAAGAGGATCCCACGAGTCAATTTTCCTACCCTTAGAAATAGAAAATCATGATGTTTGGATGGATTTCAAGCAGAAGTGAAGTAGCTGAACAAGGTTTCAGAAAAAATAATGAAACATTCTTTGCTTTGAATAATATTCATATTCACAAATAAATGATTAATAACAAAGATTTTCCATTGTTAATACCAATGAGCTTAACCCTGTAGCTTGTTGAGACTGTTTTAAAAGGGAAAGAAGGGTAGAAACAGCTTTATATTGTTAAAGTACATGCTCCAGACCAAGGAGCCTGAAGAGCTTCAAATATAAACCAGCAGCACTGAAATATATTAATCTCTGGGGACTCCAATACATAGTCAAATTACTACAGCTTTGAAATTTATCCCTTATCAGGTTGCAAGCGCCTGTCCATATATCCACTATGACATAGTAATGTAGTTTGTCTTTACTCTTTTTCAGTGTTAACTTTCCTAGCTTGAATGCGCTATGGGCTAAGAGCTCATGTGGAGAGAGTTACAGCTGCTCAGTAATGTGGCAGGCTCTGATGATTTAATCAAGAATTTGAGCCCTAGAATATAAGGTAGGTAAAGCTATCCATAGTAAATGTGAGGAACAGCCTACTAATGGGGGGAAAGCAAACAAAGAAACAAACAAAACAAAACAAAACAAAAAAAGAACTATTTTAGAACTTCAGTATATTTTTGGTTTCTTAAATACAGCATTACTCTTTCAGATTTTGATTAGTACAAACACAGGTGACAAAATATCAGAAAAATTTTGTATCTGAATGAATTCCAAATCAGGTTTACATAGCTGTTAAAAAAAAAAAATCCTGCTATTAAGCTTTCATAATTCAGAAAAGGTCTTTCCTTAATTGTGCCATGATCAGCAAAGACTGCTGTCTATTCCTTGCAACAGGATGTTTTTAGAAGAAAATATTAAAGATGTTATTAGAAGAGTCCCCTAATATATAAATAGCAAAAAAGCACAGAAGTCTGCAACATAACCAACCATTCTGTTACCGGTGGTATCATAACCAAATGAAAAAGGTATGTGATGTCAACAGCCCACGAAAGTCAGACTGTGAAAATTTAAGCTGTACTGGGAAAAAAAAATAGGAGAAAGCACTTGTTTGGCAGATACTATATTTGAAAACCTCTCGCAACATGAGAAAACAAAACTTCTCACTGAGTTAACAGCAACCAATTCTACTCTTGTCTGACTTTGCTAGCGCATTCACTTAAGTATATATGTTTTATTGGTGTGGTACTGACTGTTATGGCAGGCATTAAACTACAGTGGTCAGGTGTGTATTCAACAAAAAAAAAAAAGATTGTGTGCGGGAGAATATTTTCTTTCAAAGTACCAGTACCAGCATTCAAGAAGAGGCAGTCATGTGGGCTGGTACCGCAGAGTCCCAGGGCACAGCAGAACATAGCCTAGCTCATGTTGTCACACACAAAAAAAGCTTCATCTGGCCTCGGGAGATGTTTTTACCTCTATGTACATTTGCCAGATAGTGCTGAGACAGCAATGTAAGTAGATTATATACTACAAGAGCTGTGGAGATATTTTCCAGTAAAACAGTGTTTAATCAGAAAATATAGATTGGTTGAATCTAAAATATTTCAGCTACAACCCCTTGAGCTTTAAGTGAGCAAATCTTTGCCGAAAGTACAACAGCCTTCCTCATAACTCTGCCTGGACTCCTGGCATATTACTTGTAGTGGAGCAGCTTTTGGGCAGGCATAGCTGATGGGCTAATGCTATTAAAACCTGCATTTTCACTGTTCCTGGGGCTCTCTCTGGCATTGTACTTGCTCTACTTAGATTTGTGAAAATAAACCTGATCCTATCAATGAACCTGGTTCCTGCCAAGGAACCTGAAATCATCAGACTCCTTCTTTGAGTCAGGCTGCCTTCAGGGTTTCTGTCATACTGAGGCCCATGGGGATATCTGTGTTTCCATCTCTCTGACGGGCTCTGGAGATGTCTTTTGGGACAGTCAGCCGCTCTGAAGCACCTGTGCTCTGTTAGGAGTCAGAAAGCCCCAGCACTTGCAGCTCTGCTCAGCTTTCAGCTCTGGTCCTATGGAAGTCCAGGAGGACCAACGAACCAAGTGTTGTTTCAGACTAGCATCCTTCAGCAACTCAGGATTTAAGAGGAAGGTGTTTAGCTTTAGAGGTGTGATTAAATCCTGGTAATTGTTCTACAAGACAGGTTGCTGGATTTTTAGAGGTCTTATTTAATCTTTCTCCTCATGCTCACGTTTTCTTAAAAACACATCTGGCTGCTCATCTCTAAGTACATTCTGGGGCAGAACAAGAAAATGTCTGAATTCTCTAGAAAAGAAAAATAAGGCAAACTGTTTTCCAGTCAGCTACACTTGTCACACATTTTCTGCAGGGTAATAAGTATTCTTACATGTCAGGCTTCATCTAGTACTCCCAGAAATATATTTTACAGAGCTAAATTTCTAGCAATCTTAGATTACAGATACAGCTCTGTCTTTCTTTCTACACAAGTTTTGTACTGAGGTAGATTGTTGTAGAAACAGATCAGGTTAAAACAATTCAGTCCTATAAGCTGAACTAAAAGGATTTCTATTCTCTAGAAGCTGTCTATTTCCTACATTTATGACGGGTTTAGTATCACCTAACTTAGGTATCTAAAAAAATCTAATAAGTCTAGTCTAAATTTATTTTCTAGGTCCATATGTAGCCGATGGGAAGAAACAGAATCACCAGATATGCTTTAGTTAGGCAGTGCTTTGTCTGGAATTAATTCCTTTTATTAGCTCTCACTTCTTTATTATAAAAAGCTTAGACTAGTTTAGATGACTAGCTAAGACAGGTCAATTACTCTTTTAAAGAACGTAGGCCTACCCTTAACAACAGTCTTGTTCTCTTCATTTTAAAATTTAATATCTCATGGAATATTCATGAGTCCACTGGACATTTAAGAAGTGAAGCAATGTGCAGTATTAAGCAGAAAACCAGGTCAGGGAACCAGCTCCTGTTAATCTTTATCTACATCCTGTTACAAGGGAGCTTCCTTGGTGTGTAGCCTTTGCCCTGTTACTCTACCAAAGGCTGAATGTGACGCCTGGAGAATTTTCTGCCGAACACACAGGTGCAAAGACAATTCTCACATTCTACAAGTTTGCTTTTCTAAGGTATTTAATTCACTTTCTGTTGTTTCCTGCACTATCACCTCCCTGCAGCTCCTGTCACTTATAACAATTCATATACAAAGCTCTGTGCAGTTCCAGGCTGGACATGTGTTCTTACATGAGTTTTGAAACTATTTTCTCTGATAGTTTACAGTACCCTGTTAACATAACAGAAACCTAAAGTTAGATATGGATTTGGTGAATGAATGATGAATAAATTTGTTTAGGAGCTTCCCTTTTATCCTGGAGCATTGCATTATACTGATATTTTGCTTGGAATTCTGTTGTGGCATAATTCTTCTGCCAAGCAACACATTCTGCAGAAAATCCTGTGGCCAGGAAATCTTGGACTTGCAATAAGAACCAAACAGTGTAGGACAAGGACAAGGACCCTTCTATGAATCACATTAAGTGTAGTGAAAAAAAAAAAGAAAAAAAAGAGAGAACAAGAAAACAAGCAACTTTATCTGCTTTAAAGGCCTGTTGTGGAGGTTTACACTATGCATCACAACATCAGTAACAACAAGTTCTTGTGGACTAAGCATTGCATACAATCTGAGATAATTATGCATCATAAACTGAAAGACTTTTTATAGACTATTTAGACAAATTCTCCTTTATGTAATGGAAAGGGGACTTCTAAATTTTTGAAAGCTTTCTGAAAGCAGACACATTTTTTTTTGCCCTGGGATCAGGAAACCTTTGAATCAATAATTCAATTTGTCATTTCTCAGAATTAATCCTTTTCTTAATGACTTTTCCCTCCTGCCATGGATATGAAGTTCAGATAGTGCTGCATGACTGCAAAGCAAAAGAAGAATATTGTTTCACTGTGTTAAGTGAAACTAACTGAGACTGACTGGAGACATAACCCCCTAATGCAAACTAAAGCAGTGTGTGGCTATACATTTTCTTTTTCTTACATTATTATTGCTTGGGTATTAGTGAAGGAAAATACATCAGTAGCTAAATCTCTTTCAAGTTGTTAAAACAGAATTGTTGTCTCTGTATAAGATCTTCTTGTAATAAGAATCTTCTTGTAAGGAAGATAATAATTATGTACTGAATTTTTGATAAGACTAGTAACTGATAACTAGGTTTTACTAAGACTGGTAATTAAATACTTTACCAAACTAGAGCACCTTAGAGAAAATCTGCAGATGGCTTTCATCCAACCTGCTCAGCTGTGAGTGGCTACTGAGTTCTCCATGAAGATCAGCATTATAGTAACAGGCTTTAAAGTGGTGTGTAATCCCATACCTATAGAAACAGCAAGAAAATACAGAATGAGCTCTAAATGGCAACCCTCACATAAACTTTTTTTTCTTTTTGCAGAAGCCTAAATGAAAATCTGCTTAAATGGATCTAGACCATTGCCATTATTATGAAGACTATCAGCAAATAATATGAAATAAACTATTAAATTCTGGGTTTCCTTACAAGGAAGTACAATCATGGAAATATTAGTGGAACAAACAGGCAAGAAAAAAAATCAAGAGAGGTTCTTTAAATTAATAGCTGTTTACAATGCCAGTTACAAAACAAAACAAAAACTTTTATAGTTTTGTAGATTAAGATTCTCTCTACCCTATCCTTAGACTTACATGCATTTTTTAATTAATGGCAATTTGATCTCAAAAATGTATTTAAGAGGTAGCTTAATTACTGACATATTCATGGGATTCTTTGGAGCCAAAAATGGGCAGAAAGGATTCCTCAATCTTAAAAAAAATACTTAATTTTAATATTTTGGTTTTGAAATAATATCCAAACATTTCCTTTGGACAGTTGGGATGAATTTCACCTTCTAAGTTCTGAGACACAGCTGCACGTGGCCCACAGATCTCTCATTTTTTAAGGTCTCAGGCATGCAAAAGGTCTAGGTAAATTCCAGTAAAATGCTGGCATCAGCTCAGCAGAAGTTAGCTGAACACAGGTTGCTTGGAATTAAACACAGCTGGCAGGCTGAACAATTTTTTCCTCATCTTTGGGACTACCTTTTGATATCGGTTGGTACAACAGAGAACTTCTTGTAAATTTTTCTCACCTACAAGAAAGGAGATGGAAAAAAATGATTTTTTGTTTAGGGTTAAGGGAATTGAAGGATTGCCTTAAGCCACTCTCACACCCATTTCCTGAGCTATTTTGTGACTATGGAGGAATAGCTCAGCCAAACAACATTTTATGGCTGAAAAATCAGCATCACAGGAATCATTAGTTAATTAACTGGAGTGAGCTCTCTGACCCTGGCAGAAAACATGGCTATTTTTCATTAAAAATGAAAAGTAGTCAATGTTCTTTGTGTGCTATAACATGGAGCCACTCCAAAAATGTAATTAAGTCTCAGTGGTACTTTTGTCAGATTTTCCCCATTTATGTCAAAATGTCTTATGGACCTGGTATGAGAAAAGGGAGGCAGCCTCACTTGAGTTAATGGACTCAGTTTTTTCAGCCTTAATGAATTTCCACATTGGGAACCTATACTGTAATGTAAGTACCACAGAAATACAAATGTAGAATAGTGTAGGTGTGCATGAGCTGCAATTTCATCAGACACAAGATTTAATAGATATTACTTTAGTTATCCATCTGATAACTGCGTGCCCCTGCAGGTATAAAAAATTAATCCAAAAATTATTTAATTTTTTCCACTATTTATTTAACAGCTTTTGCAGATCAGTTTTATTACTGATATTTCCGCTCTTTTATTTTGTTTTTTTCATATCCCAGCCAGGAAAGAAGACATTAGAAGTAAAAGAAAATGGCACTTGTTAAACTATTGTGATGACATAGGAGCATCCACATCTGCTAACTATGAAACCCTAGAGTCTTGGAGTTAAGATGGAACTAGAGAGGTTTTGGCTTAGTCTCTATTTTTTTCCTACAAACTTTTATTTCAGATGCCCTGTTTTCCCTGTGTATCTTTTCTGCCAGGTTTTGTTCGGCAGCAACAAGAACTGATTCAAATTTGAGAAGATTGCTACAAAAACAGTTGGGAAAGTTGTTTGAAGCTCTCTGGTGTTCTAAGAGCAATCTTTTCACACTGATAAACATGAATCGAATGGTCAAAAAGCAGCATTTTAGGTAGGAAAGCAAATTCTTACAAGATAACACAATAGCCATAACTAATATATAAAGCACAATATGTCATTTTTAAAGTGGCACCTTCTTCTTGTTCTCATAAATGTTGGGGAGAACCACAGTACATGGTTCCTTACTTTCTTCCTCCCCTTTTCACATTTTAAACTTTATACTCCATTGCTGCAAATAAAAGCCATAGGTTGTGTGGAGATAAAAGGAAACAACTTTTGCATAAAATTTTGGAGACTTTGGACTAATCTGGGGGTGTAAGTGAAGAGTAAGAAGAGTGGAAGACAGCTGAGAGGGGCTTTGCTATGGAATCTGGAGTAGAACTGAATGTAATGAAAGGCTGGGACCTCCAGGCTGATGAACTCTGGGAGGTTTCAAAGAGCCTGGGGAAGCAGGATGGTAAGAGCGAACTGTGCAGGATATCCTTGGTTAAGGTCCTTCTGCTGTGTGGGACAATGATTTGAGAGCACACGTCAGGCTGTCTTATATCTCCTCAAGAAGGACCGGATACCTTCATGTCTTCCTGGTCTTCTTTTTAATTCTCTGAAATGACAGCACCTCAGGTCTTGGTCTGTCTTCACTTTATTTTCATACCTTTGAGTTGTTTGTTTTGCCTATTAGCACCGTAAGCCTTCCAGGCAGAGCATGATGCATGCTACAAAATGTACAGTATCAAGCATAACATTTTCAAATTAACCAAGATTTACATCATCATATTCCTTTGCTTGTCAATCCATTTTAATTTCTGACCTTTATATTATTTTATTTAGCAACATTTTCCTGAAATTCATCCTATTTCCGTACTGATTGTGCCTTCCATATTTTATTTATTTACCTTATTCTCACTTTGGGCAGCCACACAAGTTAAATATTTATGTCTTTCATCATTTTGTGTGATTCACAATTATCATTGCTTCTCCACTCCACTGAAATAAAATTAACCCACAGGGAAAATATATGGCATTAGTAGAGTCCAGTGCTGTGACCTGGCACTCAGTAGGAGAATGCACAAGGATCAAGTCATCCTTTGAAACCTTCGTTATCTCAATTAGTACATCCTAGAAATACCAAAAAATAGATCTCACTTACTTCTACTCACTGTGAGTAGAGCTGGGCAAATATTAACTAAATTTAAAAATAAAAAGTATATTTCTTGTTTTGAATGTTTTCAACATTATTTTGTGGAATGAAAACAAAAGGGCTGTTTTTAATGATTTTTGTTTGTTTGTTTTCTGGAGGGGGAGGGAAGGTTAGCCCAAAATAAATTAAATATTTTGTCCTGAACTAGCCAATAGATATCGTCTGTGTTTAGGACTACTATGGACCATGGAAGGGCATATTCAAGTTCCTGCTGTTCCCTAATCACAGGAACTCCCTGGATGTGTTTCAATTGTAAATATAGCTTAAAGTGCATTTTGCTAATAAGAAAATGAGTTTTCACAGAGGGGATTGAGTATCACATAGCAAGTTAAATCTCCATGTTCAAATATCACATTCAGTCAAAAGAGCAAGGATTTAAGTCATCCTCCTACATGCTAAGAGAAATCCTTAACTATTGAACTATTACTGTTTTCATAAAAATAACTTGTCTTACTCTCTGCAAAATACATCTGGAACTGAAGTAACTTTCTCAACATAAGTTTATGCTAATGACCATGTTTTTCATATTGTGGTATCTCTCCAAGAAGTATAAATAAATCTTGAAGTATTAAAAAGCAAAGGAGAAGCTTGTTATTTTTCATCAGTTCTCAGACAGGTGCAGTGCAGATCTGCAAACTGCCTCCCGCTTGACTTTGTGAGAATAAAGAATCACTGCTCTCCTGATTCATGCCCGCTCCTTGGAAAAGTAAAAACTCTGTTCACAATATTTGTTCATCACTTCTTGCATTTTTCTTCACTGTGCATAAATTTACATGCCTAAATGGAAGCATGCAGATAGTGAAGATATATCACTATTAAAATGTTTGATCTATTCCAGTACCATCAGGTAAATTACTTTCAAAATAGACAGCTGACATCCATGTACTGGCAGCTGCCATTTTTATGACACTCAGCACAGAATAACTTCCAGAAGCGGATCATTTTTCTTTACTTCAAGGAAAATTTCTGCCTAAAAATATATAAACTCAGAATGTTTGACATGATATAAATAATAAGTACTTGATTCTCATCTAAGGTAAGCTGATTTATGTCATCCCAGTAACACTCAGCAGCCTCAAAGAGCATGCGTATAAATTGGAATGACATAATTTATACTCATTTTCATCACCAGAATGTATAAAATAGCATCAGTGTAAAATAGGAAAAGCTTTGATATGCTCACATAGGAAAATATAGGATTTTAGTGTATTAATATGACTATTATTATCATTAAAAAAAAAAATCCTACAGCATGGCAGATGATTGTGTCAATAGAAAGTTATTTTCTAGCAGTTCAAATAAAAAAAAATAAACTGTAATGAAATATACCAACATTGTTTTGATTTCAAAGTATAAATATACTTTTGTCTATCTTTCCTGCAGGAAACAAATAACTTTATTCTCAATAGAGCTGAAAAAATATCTAAAGAATGAAATCTTTAGAAGTGGAGATTTACAAAACATGTAAATCAGAAAGTGTTATTTGTATTGTATGTGTCAGAACATTTACTGTATCTGAACAGAACTCTAAGACTTTTTGTTTGGGAATTATGCATAGCAAAGAGCCGTTCACAGTCTATATCTGAAAAAATCATCTATTAAACAAGGTCAAAATCATATCACAATCTTACTATTTTATGAAAATATGGTATGTGGAATGGGATTAAGTAAAATGATTTTGAAAATTATCTTTTATGGAATATTAAAATAAATAACTGTTCCAAAATAGGGCAAAACTTTTTTTTTTTAACTTGGTATTTCTTGTAAAATGTCAACACTGAATTTCAATAATTTCTTCTGTACATATCCAGCATTTTGTTTTGTTTTGTTTTGCTTTGCTTTGTTTTATTGTGTTTTACTGAGCTCTTTACTACTAGTTATTTGGGAGCTCTAAGTATGGGAAGGTCTCTCAGCTTATTCATTACCTGGAGCATGGGTACACTTTCAGGAATTCAAACACAGAGATATATTCAAGTGCTTTGTAAAGTGCCAAGTTCAATTGCTTTCCAGAAGGTAAATGACTAAATCTTTACTTATTCTTTCAAAAAACTGTGATGGGGAGAATAAAATTTGATTCTGCAACATGTCTGGCAGAAGACCAGGCACTCTGGTTTTTATCTGATTTTGTCCTTGGGACACAAATATGTATCAATTATGTAGATAAGGGCTGTAGATCCTCCTTGATTTTAGGGAATTCCTGTCTCCCATGAAAGTGTCCAGATCACTACACTGTAGAAGAACTATTTAATCCACCCAGTCACCTTCTCTTCTTACAATTTATCCTCTGGATAAATGAACAAAATCAGCAAAACAAACAATAGCTTAACCAAAGATGATGCTGTTACAATTTTCTTTGTATAAGCAGAAAGACTAGCTAGAAATTGCTTCTCCTGGTAAACCACCAAGCCACACTGACCAAGTTCAATGCAGATTTTACTATTTTTTCTCCAATAATTAGATTTCCAGTCTTGACCAGTCTTTCACTTTTACTATTCTTATTTTCACGATATGAATTTTGTTTGAAATTTTTAACTGTCTTTCATAATATGAATCTTTACGTTCACCCCGAAGACTGCTTTTAATGCACATTCATAGTTTTATTCTTTAAATGATGCTTTGCGAAAAGCAAAAAGATGCTTTGGCTCAGTGTGACTTGTGTCTTATCTGACCACAGGGAAAATGTATTTGAGAACCTGTAGGCCAAGAAATCATTTGAATTATCACAATTTATTTATTTTCAAAGAAACTTTAAAGGTTTCTTTACATACTCGATCTGTCATATGCTTAAGTTCCTGTTACTGACCAGAATACTACTGTTCTACACTCACAGGACAAGTACACAGTGTCTGTCCCAAAGAATTTAATATTAAAACAGTGTCTGAGTTGCTAAATCAGATAATAACAGTTTATCAAGTTGCATATCTTTGTCCTCATTTTCCTTTTTTGTTTCGCTGAAACAAACAGACCTCAGTCCCACAGACTCCAACACACATGCCTGATTTTACTAGTTAATTCAGAGACTCTATTAACATTCATAAAGTTAAGCAGCAGCTGTGTAAGTATTTGCAGGGTCATGGCCTTGTAGTTTAAATCTTTACTACATGTGTATGCAGAACCTAGCAATAGGGGGCCTTGAAGTCTCATTTACATCTTCTTGGCAGAAACCTGAGAATAATCCTTTAATTACATTCAGAACCCTCTATCATGGAGGCCTTCTGAGGAAGAAGAAAAAGGAAAGGGGCAAAACATCATGGAAAGAGGATTTTTCTTACATGCAAACTCTACGAAAACTTCTTCAGAAGAGCTTTAAAGTGGCAAGCCTTTTATATTCTGTCATTCAAAATACTTCTACATTTCTTAGCTTGGTACTCTTTGGAAAAAAATGGATTTTCCTTGTAGAAATTTTCCTTTTATTGGTATGATCTCATTTAAGAAGATAGATTTGTTTCCTTCTACTATTAGCATATAGATGTAAGCCCAATTCATCTTATTAGCAGTAGACAACATATTTACATTTCATTAGCATTATTTATTATTGTATTTTATGAGAAATCTCATGCAGGATTTTACTGGTTCTGCAGAAGGTATATAAATGTAATGATCTGCAAGACTGTGTCCAAAATTTTTGTGTCCAAAATTGCACCATTCTTCTTGTTTTCAGTTTAGCAAGAAAAACTGAAACACATTCTATTCAGTCTGGATATAATCTGTCCCTGAGTGGTGTCTACAGCAAGAAAGTGCTCCTCAGACCTTGCCAAGGTGTTCAAAGGTTTCACTTGTCCTTTTACACATGCTTCCAGAGTTCCTCCCCATCCCAGAATTCCACTCACATTCTTTTCCTGCTCCCTGTGGCTTCCTGTCTGTAATCTCTTTTTAGTCTATTAAATTTTTTCAATCAATTAAAAAATACCTGAAGTCTAGATGACCAGAAAACTAAAAATAGTGTTCATAGAACATTTAAGGGCTTTCTGTTTGAGTACATTTTCCCATCAAGATTTTTCCCTTCCTTCCCATTCCTTCTCAGTAGAAATCCATGATAACTGACCACTCTCCTCTATAAAAATATTATGCATCAGGACTTAAATACAGCTGTTCATCAAAGTTTGAACACAGTGGAGAGAACACTTTATAACACTTTATAACAGTGTTCTACTCTGGACAGCATTCAAGATGTTATTGTCTATGAAGTATTAAATAATTTAAGATACTGTTATTTTAGAGATTGTGTGCTTCCTGTGTCCCATCACATTAAATGAAATCTGTAGGAAAACTCTAGTGTTTGGATTTCAGGATAGCCCTTTCGTTGTCCACAAGTAAGAGATTCTCCACACGGGTTCCTCTGCTTTGATATGCACACCTTCTGGGCAATCCATCAGATAAATAGATAACTACATCTTTGGATTTGGTCTGAGCAGCGCAGCAGCATCTCTTTGATCAGTCTCTTTCCTGGTGATGTTGATATCCCATTGTTCATTGGTATCTCTACTTTTTCTCTGTGTATTTGTGGTTAGTAAATCCTTAATAGAGTCTCTTAATATAGTATTCCAAATACAGTATTATTCTGTTAAATGGCAATTTGCTCCAGTTTCTGAAATGGTAGATACCTTACCTTTGTTCCATCAGTAATATGGAATGAAGTACATAGGTTATAAAAAATGATCCAGTCTTTTATGCTTGCTCTGGGCATCAAGTATTCTTAACAGGAGACTTAGCACTCTGAAGCCTCTTATACAGTGGATAAGAAACATTACAAAGAAAAGAGAATTAAAAAAAAAGTATAAAATCATACCACCAGATAAAAGAAGGAAATAAAGGGCTTGACTGAAATCGTTGATTTAAGAGCATTCTCACTGTTTCGATGTTCTTTGTAATACTATTCCTTAGGACTAAAAGGAAAGAAAAATGGCACACATTTCTTCCTGGTTTGATAATAATTTCTAGTGATATTTCTATATAATTAACTACACAACTAATATGGACCAGGCAGTGATAATGATATAATATGCATCTACTATTGCTCAGGCTTATATCTATGCAAGTCAGCTATGAATTTAGCTTTAGCTTCTGATTTTTAGAAGAGCACTTTGAAGCGCAGATTTTTTACTGGATTTTCTTTCTTGTCATTGATAGACTCTATTTTTTTCTTTAGCCTTTTAAACACTAACTACAGGTAGAGTTGAGAAAAAAATATTACAATCATAGCAAACTTGCTATTTCTACTTTTTATTTCAATCTCAAATCAAGATGGAAAGCTGAGATGTTGACTTTTTCACATTAAGGTGGTTCAGAAATCAATGCAATAATACTTTTTGGTCATATTTTAAACAAAATTTCCCCACATTTATTTTTGCTAAAATTCTAAATTATGCTCTCTACTGCGACAGGGTCATGGTGCCAGATGAGTTGGGAGCTTCCTATGTGCTATCCTGAGAGTCATGGGAGATAGACAAACAAGGGCAGGTGCAGCCCATGGGTCACAGCTTGGATCAGGCCTGGCAGGGAAATCAGGACCAGAAACACCCTCTGCCCTTCTGAGTTGGTTGTCCTTAATACCCAGGAACATTCCTGGTCATAGTTTATGCTACTTGTAGGAATCTAGTCCCAGAAATTTATGTCTCTTCTAATATATCCCATTACAGGGATACTGGGATTTGTAAATCTGCACTGCACTATGGGAAATGAAACTAGCTCTTTAGAATATAATGAAGCCATTAGTTGTCTACAATAAAGCAAAGCAGAAAGGGAGACAAGTAACACAGCATTTTACTGAATTAATTCAAAATTAAATATTTGAAAGCATTGGTAAATAAGATTATATTATTTCTATTGATTTCTCCCCATTTTTAAAACAAGCCATGGTTTGTAGTATGAACTGCAGAATTTTCAGGTTACCTCTTATGTGCCTAACACTTATGCATCCTTTTTATTTCTTTACAAGTATTTTCTTCTGGTTTACTTGTTTGAATATAAACTCAAAGTCAGAAATCTTATTAGTAACCACCAAAGGGTAATAGCCCCAACCCACACTGTTTAGTGACATTATTCTTCGCATTTTAATAGTAAGTGGTGCTACCTTTCAGTAGTATCCGTGAGATATGCTTATATTCCCGCACTTCTCATTTATATGTTAATAACACTCAAATACATTTATTAGATTAACATTCAATATTGTGACTTTGGGTAAGTCTAGTTCTTCACATAATACCAAACCTTTTTTCTTTTCTTTTTCTTTCTGTCCAGTCTTACTTATGATTAATATTGCGGTTAATCATGTTGGCAAAAAGTAGGTTCATGGAAATGGAACTTGCTAAAGATATAGCATTGATTCAGAGAGAAATCACAAGAGTGCTTCAGAGGATTATTGGAATACTAAAAATTGTATTGGTAATTAATAGCAAGAGGTGATTTTTTTTCCCTCTAAATGGGAATTTTCTAGTTGGAAATTAGAGAAGAAAATCACATATCAGAGTGAACTAAACATACATACATACATACATACATACATTGCATTCATGAAAAAGGCAAAACAATACAATGAGGTCTCAGTTGTGATTTTGCCAACCTCCATAAGCAAGAAAACAATAAAATAAGAAATACTAAATCCATTGCATGAAGCACTGGAAAAATGTCATCTGTAGGATCGGTGCCATTGTGATCCCATTCTTTCTGCAACAGCTCTATTCACCTAGATAAAGAGAAAGTTATTAGAGGTAGAAAATAAATGGATAGTTTCTATTACAGGACAGAATATAACTAATTTGGCTTATTTAGCTAACTGAATGAAAAATGTGGGGACAATATTGGCACTGTCCATCTGAGAAGAGGATACATGTCCAGAGGAAAGAGTATAATTGAAACAACATACTGCTGCACTGCACACTGCTTTCCAGAACTCACCACAGTCTCTCCCTGAGTTATTACAGTACTGCTTCATAGTAGTATCTAGTCTTTGGCTAGGCAGATCTTATCAATTACATAAATAAACGTTGTATGTGCTGTGTGAGTTATTCTGACACCATATACAACTCCTTCTATGACACTTGTTTGCAGAGCAGAAAGGTAGAAAAGGGAAATGAGGGTCTAGGTACTGAGCAATGAGATGCTAGTCCTTATATCACTGGTCAAGTCTTTTTCTTTCATTATGTCAGTATAGATGGTAGCCCATGAAGGTGTGATCTCATGATCGTGATTGTGATCTCTTCATAGCAGTTCACCTACTTCTACAATAAGCTGTGAGGATCTCCTGACAGAAAAAATCATTGCTACTAATACAAGCTAAAAGATGCTATCTAAAGAAAGTATCTGGCCATGCCAGAAGACTGCTTCTAAATACACAATAAGGTGAGGAAGAATAAGCACTCTAAGATAGAATTTAATTGGTTTGTAATGAGAATTATAAGACATGTTTGCTTGCAATAGCAGATGAATAGATTTTGGGGTTCCTTTCTTCTCTTAAATAACTACTCAGTTTTTGATTTTTTTTCATTGATCTTTCTGACCGTACAAAAACACATAAAAAGTGAGTGTATTTTTAAAACTAGCTTACTCTTTTGAAACTTCAGACTTTTGCATTACCAGGGGCAGACCACATATTGTATCACCTAATTAGTTTAAGATGCCTGATGCACATGTTACCATTTTAGGAAAAAAAAAAAGTAGAGAAAAAGAACCATGAAAAGGCTGAGAGTCATATAATGTAGAACTAAAATCAAAAGAACAACAGTTTCTTTACTAAAAGCAATATTGTTTAAGTTGAACACATTCCATTATTCAAATAAGATTGCTTAAAGTTAACATGTTCCGATGGTTTCTGTGGAAACAGGGTCAGAAAGCTATAGGTAGTCAGCATGCAGCCTTTAGCTGGGAGCTCTCACTTGCAGAATCAGTAGCTGCCTGCCTGCTGGGAAACATGTACAGAAGCAGCTTCGAAAAGGAGTTGAGAGAGTTTCAGATTGGCTGAGAAGTTGCAAAAGTGAAAAAAAAAATCTAAAAGTTCCAAAAACTTTTTTTTTTTAATGTATGTATAAATCTTTGGAAAAAGAAATCTCTATTTAGAATTTCAAACCATGATGAAAAGTATAATGATTATTTTTTACAAAATATCAACACTTTAAGTTTGCTATATTATAAAATGCCTGGATAACTTGGTATTTTTGTGAGAAAAGTTAATTGAAGTCACAGCAATAAGTGCTAATGAATCTAAAGATAAGCATTCACGCTGTAAACTAATTAGCTGTTGTACCAGTATAGTACCTGTCATAAAGTAAGCAACAACCCGTAATGAATCTGGTTACTGGGGTTTATTTCAGAACCAAGAAGATGAGAGCTTTTACACTCCTTGATTATCTAACACTCACTCAGTCCTCCGTAGCACTGTTCATTAGGTTTTGACATCTTTTCCCCATACGTTCGTCACTGCTAGTCCGGGAAGGTCAGACAGAACATTGTGCTGGTCCATGCTTGGTCACTGTTCATTGTTATCAGGTCCGTGTATTAATAGCCAAAAACCCTGGGCATCCCCCAGCATTCACCTCCACTTCCCTCACTCTTCTCAGGTTCTTTCCTCCAGCCAGGATCTTTGCCTTCTTTCCTGATTTTCATCCTCCTTCTGAAATTGATTTTTCTCTTTGGGAGGTTCCCTTTTCTGCCCCATAGCCCCCAGTTTTTCCAGCCTAACTAGTTTATATGCAGAGTGCAACACAAGATCAGCCTTCTAACTGCTGCTTCTGTCTCGTGCTTCTTAGTTAATTGTAGGATTCTAAATGTGCTACTTTTGTTCAGTCTAGGTGCTATCAAAATTTACATACTACTTGCAGCTAACAAATAGCAAGCGTCTGTTTGAGAGTTCAAAAATTAAATTCTTTTAGCATTCACAGTTTAGATTATTTTTTCACCTACCACATTATCACATATAAGACATAGTAGCATATGCATTAATCTGTCTAGCTCAACTCTCTAACTGCAGTGCAGGCATCGAAGTAGAGGTATTTTGATAAGACCTTATTTTCGGAGAATGGAGTCTCTATGTTGAGTTTCTATGTAAGAAAACTGCACCCCAGCTATTCAAAGCATTGTTTTGTGCATATGTGAATATAGTCCTAAGTGTCACAGACAAAGCACAGGACAAAAACCAAAGGGAAAAGTAGGGTTTATAAAAATCTGTTCAGCTTCTGCACCTCTCTCTGGAGAACTTTTGCATGATGACCTGCTGTGGTGTTTAGTCAGCAACAAAATTTCCTTTGGTACAGCTCTAAATTCAGCTGGTTCGGTTCGCAAGGGCGGTCTCCCCAGTGATAGCTCACAGACAGGTTGCTCTGCTACTTCTGTAGATGAAGAAACAGTAGAAACTGTCTGGTTATTGATGGGTATAGTATGACCTGCCCGTGAGGAAAGCATGTAAAACAGCCTTCTCTCTCCCTCTCTCTTTTTTTTTTTTTTCCACCTGATTCTAAACAAAAGCCAGTATATCTTTATTTGCAAAACAAATTTTTCAGGTTTGCTGTGCAAATGCAACATATGAAATCAACATATTTACAAAGTGCCATTTTTGTGTTTTTCTTGTTATGGTTCCTTTCCTGCCTTTTGTTATCCAAAGAAACTCTGATGCAGGAAATTGTCTGACTGATTGCTCCATGCTGCTCCTATTTAATCTTCATTTTTTTCTGTGACCTTTCTCCCGTGAGATTTTTGAATATTGCTTTCCTCTGAGTCCCTGCCTCCTTGATATTCATCGTGAATGCTGCTATCACTGCAGCTTCTCTTTGGTCTTTTACACTGTGAAGGGGTGAATGACTCACCAGAGAATTGAAACCGATAGATGCTAAAAGGTGTGATAAGAGTGCAGAGAGCTCTGTTTTCCTCTCTCACCCCTACTTATATATTTCCTATGTTCTTTGCAGGTTTTATGCAGGTGTATTTTTCAGGGTAGTGAGGCCTGCTGAGATGCAAAATAAAGCAGTCATAGAAAGTAGACAACTGCATAAAAAATTAGGTGACACCATGGTTAAGGTGCTTCTGTCAGAGGAGAAAGAATGGGAGAGAACTTTGTGAAGATTTCTCTTTTTCTAGTCTGTAATCTCTAGCTGTTTTGTTTTTCTCTAATCTCCTAGAATCTCCCACAATTACCAGAGAATTAAAAAAAATATGAAGAATAAGTAATTTTCTCATCCCCGAAGTTGCAAAGAAGAACTTGGCAAATACAAACTCCTCTACAAGCCTAAAAATGGATTGTATTTTGAAAAATCTCAGGAATTTCTAGCCAATCTTATTTGTAGGTCTGGAATTGGTCTGGGATACTTGAAATAGAAATTCTCCATTTTTATGAGTATGTAGCAATTGGCAGCTTTGTGGGACACCAGTAATACAAATGTGCAGCTGTTTCAGGATTTTATCAACTTGTCAAAATTAAATGATTCATGAAAGTGTATCTGAAAATTATATTATTAAAGCATTCAGGTCCTAGAATGGAATTTCTGAATAAAATGGAATATCTTGTCCAGAAAATGCAGGTTTATCTTCAAATGGGGCAGAAAAGAGGCTCATTTCATGGCTTGCTTTCCCATGAGCATGGCATGACTACTTGCTATTAATTCATTTGGAGATCTTTTGTTCATGCTTGTCTGAAAAATTCTGAAAAATTCCAAGATCCAATTGTAGAGCTTATATGATGTGTTTTAGGCCAATCTGAAACAAACACTCAACACTGTAAGCACCTACCTTTGAATCTAATTTAATAACACTAAATTTTTGGCTCTTTGATACTAAAATCCTCCTTTGCTTTTGTTGCACTAATTGATGTAAAAAATCCTATTTCATAGAGTGTTGCAAAGATAAATTCCCTGATTTTTTGTAATATTTTCATAAATGATAGAATGAAATCCGAATGGAGATCTAGATATTTTACAAATTCTAAGGTCAATATTAAGTTTGTTCTTTTAATTTGTGCACTTTCATTTTGTGAAATCAGAATTCCTACCACTTCACATCATGCAGAAAACATACAGTAATAGTGATACTTAAAAAATATGTGTGTTCTGGTATATTCTGTAAGTACTAAGTGTACAAAAATCTTGGTATTTAGCAAAGTGAAAGCTTAAGAAATGCAAATCAAACTAAGTTTGATATTTGGATGACCTTTTAGAAATACATATGACATTTTGGTAAAATAAATGATTTTGAATATGTAAGTCAGAGTTAGTAAGGGTTTAGTAAAAGGCTGCGTGTGTATATCTGTACACACACACAGACACACACACACATATCCTGAAATATAAACACAGAAATGGTTGGATTTCTTCTAGGATTTCTGCATACAATAAGAACTCAGAAATCTATTTACAGGTATTGTGCTAGACATGGCTTTCATAATCATTAATATTATTAAATCTGTAAGAAAGTCTGGGTGGCTTCCACTAAGAAATAAGCAAACAATGCTCTACTGAGCAATTGTCAAAGTAATTGAAGCTACTAGCCCAAAAGTAGCCCAAATGCAAAAGCAAGCAATGAAGCTGGAGGCTAACAACGGTCTGCTGAAGGCTTATAAATCTGAAAGAGCCATAGTGGGGGGGAAATACAAAAAGATAACAAGTTTTTTTTTTAACTTTACCTGAGTATTTGGCAGTTGAGAGAGATTACTGCAAAGTCTTCTGACTAAAAGACAAGTTAGGATACTGTGAGAGTGCCACACACTTGTTTCCTATGCCAATGGCTTCTTTATCACTGCTCCTCCTGAAGTTTCCTCACCCAGGCTAGACGAATATCTCTTTGTAAATCTCTCCCCATTTACACATCTGAAATTTCTTTCAATGGGCAAAGTGTGTGCAACCAGGTCATAATCAAGTTCCAGCCATTGGAGCTTGGAAATATCTCCTAATCTTCCAGTCAGCATGCATTCACAGTGCTCAGAAAAATACCCCTCTCTGCGTGTTAGTAGTACTGCATCAACATGCTTGCCTTTAACAGAATTTCTTATCATCTGCCCCTCATGCTTAATTGCTTAATTGCTCTGGCAAAAATAAAGGAGAGTAGCCTTAGAGCTACTAGAGAAGAGCTGAACAACTGAGCTACAGGGGATATATAACTGCAAAAGAAATTACTCTGTAATAGAGTTGATAAATTTTCTTGTTTCTATTTAGCTAATCCTGAGATGAAAGACAGCTAACTAAAGATAAATACTACCAAACTTGCTATTCGCTGTGCTAGCAGAGTCTTGTGTGCAAAACAGCTTCAAAGCAAAAAACAAACAAACAACACAATAAAGGTTCAAAACAAACAAACAAATAAACAAAATGCACCCCACTATAATTCCTGTATTCCTTTTGGAGAACGTGAAACTGGTTGCTTCTGGTTAAGGCCTTACTTATACGTTTCTTCAACTCAGAATGAATTTTAGAGAGGAGAAACATACTCAGTTTAAGAATCACAAAGTTCCACACACACGTTTGCCTCAAAACAGAGGAGAGTTACCTCCAAACTTAGTGCCTAAATTTCTTTTAAATAATTAATACTTTGCACTTAACAGAGGACCTTTGATCATCTCCGATCAAAGGGTTTAGAAATGTTGCTGAGTTCATCCTTGAAATAGCTTTGTAGAATAGAAAATTCTTATTTTCCACTTGAAGGGAAAAAAAAAAGAAAAAATAGCCTGTGCACACAAGAAGGCATGTCCCAGAACACAACTGGGATTAGTACTCATAGAATGAATACTTCTTCCCCTGATAACTGTAAGCAAAATCTGTAGATTAATTTCAAATTATTCATTCAGGTGTATATAGAT
>JAUBNY010001172.1:1659043-1669935 GCA_032275445.1 Crypturellus soui
CATGACACTCTATACTAAAAACAAATTTAGGATTTCAGACACTAAAATATATTTTTTCTTTTTCATGAAGATCATGTTAGTGATGTGGGGAAATGTAAATAACACTTCATCACATGTTTTTTCAATTCATTCAAGCCTTTCTAATAACTAAGAAGAAAAAAAGTTCTTTTTCTTCTGCTTTAATTTCTAAGATGATTACACTCCCATTAGAAATACTTAGTAGCTACAATTAAATGATTTCAGCTAAAACATCTTTGTGAAAACATGTCTTTACATTTCAAAATGGATGAGTTGAGTTCATCATGAACACTACAAAATTTTTAGCAAGTAAGGTTTTCCTCCCATTAACCTGTGGACTTAACAGTAAACATAAATAGTGCAGGAACAGATGTCAGGGTTTAACTGTTAAAAGGTGATTAATTTTATTTTCTCACCTTCCATTTTCCAAGCTGAAAGTTTAATGTTGAGATTTGTAAACAAAGCATACAATAATCTCAATACACTAGTATATATGGAATATAAATGAATGTGTATGTGTGTGCATAAAACATCAGAATAAATATCAGAGTCGGGATTTAAAAAAGAGATGTTATTTGGAACAAACCAAACAGACATCTGTGGATCACAAGGAATGAAGCAGAATGCCGATTGTAACATATCCACACAGGAGATAAGCCCACAGCACATCTGTGGTGTGGAGCATAATTCTGGCTGGCTGGCTGGCTAGCTGGCTCCCCTCACAAATACACAGAATAAGATAGATAAAAACGTTTCGGTATCAAAGGGTTTTTTTTTTTTTTTCATTGTGTTCTGAGTCACATTCCTCAGAGGAATTCGCTGTCTGTTTTGCTGCATGGGTAAAACCAATGTATTCAGTCCTTGGTTGCCTACACCTTTTAAACTGGAGATAGCCATGTCAGAAAGGCAACAATATCTAAAACACAGATTCCCTCCAGTTGTATTAAGAGCTATTCGCAGAGTGAAGCTTTGTTGATTCTGATTTCAGCCCATTATAGAATTCAAGTGCTCATATGCACTGACTATTTCGAGTCAGTACTTACAATTACCATCTCTTGAATTTTCAGAGTAATTTTTTTTTTCCTATTGACAAGATAGTGTGGAATTATGTAGCAAAAAAATGGAATGTGCAGGCCTCTGTGCATTTAAGTGTTTGGGACAAAATTGAATGTATAATTTATTATAATTTGACTCTAAGATATCATCACCCACATTTGAATGTACTTACATATTTGATCAATTCTCACTCAGTTAGACTCTTATACCGATGTCTATGAAACATAGGAGATGTTTGTCAATATGTCAATTCTCATGCTTCAGAACATTGAGCTAGCCAATTGAGCTTTTTCCTTTATAAAATGGTACTGTTCAATTAGGTGCTCTAATGAAGAGATCTGCATGTTCTTTTGAAACATCCTCTATCAAAATACCAGATTGGAAAGATCACTGATGTGTTCTGATAAAATAAGAGAACTCTCACAGTTTTACTGTGCGCCTATATGTTACTATTTTTTCTCTGTACCAAAAACAAACCTGATGTTTCTCCTTTTTGAAAAGTTTAACTGTTTCTATTTAGTTAAACAATCCCTTTCTCCATGTGTAAATTCATTTTTTTAAAATAGAAAAATATCAAATAATTATTAAATGTATCGAAGCATTGACAGACAAAAAAACTCTCAGGAAAAAAAAAAAAGGTTGTCAAAGAATAAGAGAATTATAATGATAAATGGATTATCCAACATAAAAATGTATGTATGCATGCTTGTTCTTATTCACTTGTTTTTATTCATCTAGTATACCGTAATACACATTGTATACCATGGAGTACCATGAATTTCAAGTTTAGAAAGTAGAGAGATCTCAACTTACTGCCATGGATGATGCATTCATAGCAAGTTCCTCTGAAGAAGGCAAATAGATCAACTTTGGGGGGCATCTTCCAGATTGTGAAGTTCTCACTCATTAAAGACCATTTTTTGATAGACAGAGGTGACCTAGTCTACTTTGGTAGCAAGGGTGTGAAGTCATAGGATCTGCAATCATGTAACAGAGGGAAGCATTTCTACCAAATGAAGAGACAATTTTTTTATGGTTAAAATTTTTTTCTTTAAATCTTTTTTTTTTTACCAAAAAAAAAATAGGCTCTTATGTATTTAATCTCTTTAAAACATGCAAAAATATTGTGTCAAGTATTAGAGTAGTAGTGGAGTGGAATTTTCACTCAATGTCTGATAAATATGTTTATAAATTTCACACTACATCCAAGGAAATCAGAGTTCTTCAGAGACCTTTTTACAATCCTTACTGCTCTATCTAGCAGGACATCAATAGATGTTTGACATGACTCAACAAAATTTATATGACAGCTTCCAAAAGTGCAAGAAAACAGTTTCTTTGAACAATGAAGGTGAAAGAATTTAAGATGAATTTAAGATATTGTCAAGATTCTGAGAGCAATATCCTTTTTCACTGAAATAGTGTAAGAACAAATCTTACACCATTAGAATGGGTCAGTACCTCTAGTATATGACAACTCAAGAATCAAAGATAATATTAAAACCTGGCAATATCAGGAGATTAAACTTGTATGAATACTGCAGACAAGAGTATTTAAAGTATTTAACATACACTTTATATTTATTAATCCCTGTTTTAACACATAATCAGTGGTATCCCTTAACTTTTACACTGTGATTTTACAGACATTGCCATAAAGAAAGTTCCTTAGAAAGCTTTTCTTCGCCTAGAGAATCTGATTTTGGAGTGTCTGCACATTGTGCTGGTATCCAGCATCTCCTCATCAGGCACCTACATGGTTGCTTGTTTGAGACATCCCCATGCACTCCTATCCCTCCCTTCCAAGCTCTCTTTTGCTGCAGCCTGATGCCTCTCTTTTAACAATCTGCTTGTTTCCTGCTATTTCTTGCCCTAGTCTCCCCTAACACCTACCTTTCAACTTCAGCCTATTATTGCTACTTTTTTATTATATTTTCCCTTCACAAAATTTTTTGTAAATCATTCTCCTGCTTTGTTCTCTCTACTGAACTCTCTTTTTTCACTATCACAACTACAGAGGCATAGGACTATCTGCTTTTCAATGCTCAGTTTCAACATTCAACATATGTATGTTTAAATTCTATGGACGAACTGAAAAATCAAGAGTCAACTCCATTCTTATATTGATAGCAACTAAAACAGCATTTCTCCTAGCTCTTTCTAGGTGAACTTACCTCACAATACTTATTTATTTTACAAAATCCTACAGGAGTTATTGACATCATAGTTTTTAAAGAATCTGACCTCATTTGACTATTAATTGTCTCCTCTTAAAAGGAGACACCAAACTCTGAGAAAACTATTCAATGTTTAATATATATCAGAATATAATTACCATTAAACATTTGTTGTAGAAATATAACCCTGCTGTTAGTTCATCTAAATTTTAAAAGTATCAATAAAGCAAGTACTGTGAAGTGCCAAGGTAGTATTTCAACGTGTGGTGAAATTATTATCATTTAAGAAGTAAATGCACATTCAAGACACAATCTATTAATACTGCTAAATACATAAATATCAATATTATCAGATAATTAATCACTTAATTTTTTTTAAAGATTAGGGAAAATATTAGGATAGATTCTAACATAAGATATGACAAAAAGTACACATCAAAATGAATACAGAAAAATTCAAGCTATTCATTATTTTGCTTAACTGCCATGTTCTGACATGGAGTGTCACTAATGGCTTGATCTCGTCTTTCCAAGTCAAAGGGACAGGAAGTATAAAGGAGCAGAGAAATGGCCAAAGATGACCATTAGAGATGTGGCCTTTAGAGATAAAACTGTGGATGATAAAAGGGAAGCATAGCCTTAAATGCTCCATGAGATCCATTAGATCAGAAGAAGTATAGAAAAGAAACAATTCCTCAGTCTGAGGAACACATTCAAGACTGCATAGTACAGTCCTTGTCCTGCTCTCCATCACAGCCCCTGCTCATTTCAGTGAGATACTCGCATGCTGCATGTTAACACTAGGGGAATCTCATTTAGTTTGTCGATCTAATTCTCTTTCTAGGAGAGGGTATAATGTGACTGCAGGTGGCTTCATATTTCTATTTCCCTTCACAAGTATTGATTCCGAAATGGAATGCTTTGAATATTTGACATTTTCTTTAACTGGAGTTCTTTCTCCCCTGGTTAATGCCGATCTTTGTCCTCTATCTTCCGTTTCAGTCATGATTCCTATCTCATCTTCCTTCCTTCCCACTTTTTTGTGGCATCTTAGTTTATGGCAATTCCCCAAAGCTCTGTTTTGCTATTTTCAGATAGAAAGAGCTGAATCTCAGTAGTGCTCTTCATTTTTATTCATCTTTTTGCTCAAGAGCTCCATCAGAGACCAATGTGTGCTTGCTAAGATTTCCGGCACTTTGAAACCTAGTGCTTACGACTGGGAATTTGAGATCTTCATTAAAATAATAATATTTTATTGATCCCATGATTACTTTATTTACCTTGCCGTTTCCTGTTTTTAATTACAACAATTGAGAGACTCTCTGAAGTGTTGCATTTGTCAGACTAAATGGTGCCAGCTGTTTGGAATGAAATCATGTAAAAGATACATGGGTCAGATTATTTTTAGATGGAGAATACTGTCCAGTATTTTCTTATTAACGATTTCAAATAGGCACTGTTTTTGAATTAGAAATTGCTATTTAAAAAACACAAAGCTCCAAATATTGCTAAACCAATGTCAATGAAAAAGTAGGCAAGTGAGACATAATTTCAAGGGAATCTTTTAGCAATCATATTTTACAGTGTATATAGGCTATATGTGTCTGTTATTTTTGTTGTCACCTCTCACTGTTGCTTCTTGACACTACAATGTCTACTGTTGCTACCTCAAGCCATGGCAATGCCTCTGTCATAGCCTCTGGTGTGACTGTCACTTCTCCACAGCAGGTGGTGATGAGGACAGCAGCAAAAGTACCTATGAGAGTGAGAGAAGCCATGAAAAAAGCAAGAGTAGAAATTTCTTCAGGGACCTGATTACCTTGATTGCTTTTTCAAACAAGAGGCGATTTCTACAATGATTGAAAACTTGAGAGGATGCAGCTGGCAGAGAGCTGAACAAGAAAGATATTTCTGGAGGGTAGTTTATTTGTTGAACAATACATACTCAGGTCAATTGAAATTCCTTAAATTAATCTAAAAAAAAAAGAATATTTAAAAATCACTAAATAAATAATTTGAAAAAATTTAATTGCAGTTGGATAGTGGATTATTTATATAATAAGGTGTTCTGATAATTTCCTTTTGAAAATTTCCTCAAGTACATTTCTAAAGTGGGCAAAATAAATGAAATATTATCCATGTTCCTTTTTTTTTAGCTGAAAACATAATACTTTGAATTGACTTTAAAGAAATAGGTGAATAATTATTATTAATTTAGCTCTGTAATGATTTATGGTTCAGCTGTCTAAGGCACTCAGGTAAGACTCAGTTTAGTTTTCTCTATGTTCAAAGATACCTGAAATAACTTTAGACAATTTGCCTTAGGACCAATTTTCCAAAAGGAATTCAGTGACTGAGTAAAGCACAGACATTCAAAATCTTATTCAGGTTTTGTGTAATCAACAGGATATCATCTGAAGTCTGCGTTCTGTTTTGCTTTGCTTAGTTTTCTGCTTGTGTCCCACAGGTGCCCATTCTTTTCCTGGGCTGATTTTGACAGCTGCCTTCATGATGAGGATGAACATGAAATTGTTGCAATCTGTAAACTTAACATCCCTTTTGTATACATTTTACTTAAAGGTATTTCCTGTTTCTACAATAATTTTGCAGTTAGTGGTCACACAAGATGCAGTATTCCTTTGTTGAAGTGATTTAAATGTTCTTTTACTTCTCCGAAGAATATTTTGCTCACTGGTCTATGCCTAAAGACTGCTTTGGACACACTGAGACTCTGCTATCAAAACCATGCACTTAACAATGAATATCTAAAGATTCATTAGGCCAAAGAATGGGGTCAATGACAACTTGGCTCTTCAGTTCATTAATCAGCACTTTTGCGTAGATAGAAAAGTCTGGGATTAATTGGCTGATCTAACGACCATTTCTGAATATAATGGGAAGCAGTTACTGGCAAAAATATGTGGACATCTCTCAGCGAAAGAGTGGAAAGCCAGGTCTCTTGCCTTTCTGTTTAGCATTGATATATATAAATATATATATATATACACACTTCTTTTTTTGACTCCCTCTCCGAAGCCCTCCTTGTGATGGAATAAGGAGCAACTATAGGAGGAGAAATAAGGAGGAAGGAGGAATAAGGAAAAACTATACTATTTGTTTTTCCCACCATGAACAAAATGAATGTATTCATACTGGTAGAATTAATAGTCCTTCCTGTGAAAAACAGTGTATCATTTCTCTTCTGTTCATAAAGGTAAATTCTATTTGAGTCAATCAGAATGGAACAACTAGAAACTGTTACAGTTTTCATCTATTTATTTTACAATAACAATAGAAATAAAAGTTAAAATGAGAGTTTAAAAAGTTTAATTGTCTGCTCTTGAAATCTTCCCAGTATCTGCTGAATTTTAGTAGCTTAGGAGTTCAGTAAAAATTTAAAAGAAAATTAAACACCACAAATACTTATGTCAAATTTATACTTCTATTTAAAGTAAAATTGACTGTTATGGACAACCATATTAAGTGCATTTCCTAGTCAGGTTCCAGCTGTGCTTAGGTGCGAAAAGACTATACAGCTTTTTCATGAAATGGAAAGCTGAATTTTTGAAAAATATAATACTCTGCAGTAAGACACAGTAGATTATTAACAAGACAGAAATTAGGTTTATTCATATGTTCTGTTCTTTCAAATAAATCTGTTGCAGCTGAATGAAATTCATCTTACTGACAATTTCTGCTGTAATTGTTGGTGGTATTGAAATGAGCTGGGATTAAAAGGTTCACTGGCAGTTTCTTTTAAAGCAAGAATAAATTAATCCCTTCTGTCAAAGACAAACCATGCTATATGATTCTCAACACATGTTTCAATGTGCTTAACTTTCTACAATGCTGAAAGAGTTAATTACTTTGAAATCTCAGTTTGAAGCAAATAATGAAAGCTGAAGGAATAAGGGAGAAAATATGACACACAAGCAGGCTAGAAGAATTGTAGTATTGTCAGTGAATTTTGAATTAAGACCTGAGAAATTTTGAGGTTTGCAGCTGCAATGAACACGGAGCATAAGCAGGTTCTCAGCATAATTCACTAGTTCTCACTTTTTTTCGTGGAGCATTTAACATATATACTGTATTCATACAAAAAGTTTTTACATTTAATTATGTAATTCCTGTCAGATTAGGCTACAAAAAGAAAATTTCATTGTAGTACTAAAATACATTATTTTCAAACAAGATCAATGAGAGGATGGCACCTGGTCTTTGTAAGTGCATGAGAACACCAGACATATGGGATCAAATTATGCCATATCCCCTTTCCACCAGGATAACTTCCCACTCCAGGCAAACATACACACTTCTTCTCCATAACTGCCACTAGTCAACTCTTTTTGCCAGGTTTTTCAGTGTCTGTGGGAGGAGGCCATGTATTTTACTGGTCATACCTGCCAAGCGTCAGGGGCCGGGGCAGCCACAGCCAGAGGAGGTCCAGGTAAGGGAGCAACTCCACCGTGGTGATGGGAGGGCTCAGGCTCAGGCATGGCCAGGCGCAGGCAGCTCTTCAATATCTGCTGGACATCATCCTTCTCATGGTTGTCCAATAAGACTTGTTGCCAAGGGTTGTCCTGAGATGCAAGATATCTCTAAGGAAAATTTCCTTAGTAGCATTTTTTGTTGTGATCTAAGAAAATTTGTTTTCTCTGTTTCATTCTTTTGAAAGAGTGGCTATTATTTACTTCTCCAAATTACGATTTGACACATAACTTTTGTACATGTACAGTTAATCTCTTCTATGAATCTTATTATCTAAATTTATATATTGTGTGTATTGCCAATAGCTTTGAAATAGCAAAAAGAGTCAAGAATGTCCCTAAAATGGATTTCAGAATTTCAGGGGCTGGAGAAGTCAGATACAGTAAAACCCCAAAATGATGTCTTCTTATTCTATAATTGATAGTAGCCTATTTTTCAGTTATATACTACCATATCTTTCAACAGCCTCTGGCTGGAATAAAGCAAGTGAATAAAGCAAAAATAAACCTGGTAGTTTGGGATATTTTATATACCATTAGAAAGACTTCTCCTAATTAATGTTAGAAAACATTAATTAAATGAGAACAATAGTTAACTACTTTGACCAAAAGATCATACCACTTTCTTTTTAGATTGCAGAGAATGAATTTACTTTTGCATGTGTAGGTCCAGTGACAATGCCTTGGTCAAAGTTGAAAGAAAGTAAAATACAATGTTATTAAAATATTTTTCCTCTTAAATGTTTTTTTTCAGTTATATTACAAATGTAATTTATGTTTTAGCTATGTTTGAACACAAGTTAGTTTAACCTAACAAATAAAGACTTTTCTTTTTTTTTTATGCTAAGGAATCCTTTTTTCTTCCTTTTTCACAAAATTGCTCTATCCTCTACTGAATACACAATAATTCTATCAAATTCAAATAATCTGTAAATTAAATTTTGAACTTAAATTCGAGTTTAAAAAGATTTAAATAAATAAATAAGAAATAAAACAGATTTAAAAAAAAATGTGATCCAGCATATTATTATTGCATAATCAGATGACATTGTATGATCACACTTTACTCTGTAAGTGTGTGATACAGGGGCCAAAACAATTAGGGGATGACCTGGAGACTGTAAGTATACAAGTAGTTACAGTTTTGAAAGGATTAGTAGTTTGTGTTTCAGAAATCAATGGCCTGAGTTCAGAGAAATTATCCTCTTTGTTTTGCGTAGGAAAAATCACTGCTGTACAGTTGTGAATGGCAGTCAGCTTCTCTCAGAGCAATAAATAAGCAAGAATACCGTTGCTAACTTACTCTGCTACCCATTCAGATAGTTACACATTAGTACACATACTTTTGACATATATACATATTTAAGAAAATACATTGACTCTTAAACAAGATCTGTGTTTTCCACTTGCATGATCTTTCCTCATTATAGCACCAACCAGATGTGATCACATTTACCAATTATGTTTGATTATTAAGGAATATATTGACTCATGTTAACTCTGTATGAAGGCTACGGCTGGAAAAGCTCATCCTTTTATCACAAAGAAGTGTGTCTGTGTATGTACTATATATAGATTTGTAGGCAGATTGATCGAATGGACTCAAACTAAGAAACATCCATTGCTTCATGTCAAGTAGATTACATATAACAGTATCTTTTACGCACTAGCTAACATCTCTAGTACTATTAGAATAGCATGATAGAGTCATTTTGTCTAGACCAAAAGATCTCAGGAAAAGAAGATTGCCTCTCTTTCATTCAGACACAAAATACAATGATATTCTAACAGCACAGGCAACAAGAACAGCTGCTGCACAGAGTCCCCTATTACCAAGCACTGACACTGTATATGGAATAACTTATTAGAAAGCTTGAACTTTAGGAGTAAATAGAAAAAGTAAGCCATTTAAAATATCATCTCCTTGAGCAGTTCTGTAGGCAAGACCATGTGAAAGAAATAGTTCAGAACAGAATAGTTCAATAGCCAAATGTTGTAGTTTGCATTTCACTTCAGCAGTTCCAGAAGGCAACTTGCTGTGAATGATGAAACGTGTTATAATAATAACAGCAAAAATGCTGCCCTGCAATAGTCTTTTCAGATACAGAATGTTCACATGAGTAAAGCAGAATTTATTTTAAAAAAAAATCAATAAAAATTCATAGGAAAAGATGCCTTCACAGAATAATTTGTCATTTCAGACCCCAGGTAGTAATTGTTTTTATAAAGTCTTTCTGTTACAAAGCTTTTCATTTTTAAACAACTTTTTCTTTTTCTCCTTGTTTCAAGCAAATTATATGCATTTTTTTTTGTCATGCTGATTCATTTTGCTTTGTCAAAATATTTCTTTGCTAACAAGAATTCAGTTGAAATAAAAGATCATAATTCTTTTTCTAGTGTCTTTTTTCAGTTTCTGTTTTAATATATAGAAAATACAAGGCAGATTTAAGATTTTTGTCAAAATTCAGCAAAATCTTCAGTGTCAGTGTACTTCAGGAATCTTCATACACATTGCAACTCATGTTTATATGGATTTATGAAAATAATATTAATCATGACAACCCATAACATTATGCCTAAGTGCTCGTACTACTTATATAACATTTCAATGCTACCCTGCTACAACTCAAATAATAATAATTGTAATAGTGAGAAAGTTTCATGTGTACTACAGAAGTCAAACCTCCCTTTTATTTCTGATAAGGGAAAAGTATAGTAATTCATTTTTATCCTAAGGATAGAGCATAATCAATTGAAATTCCTTTGACAAATATCATATGCAGTACTGATTTAGGGCTCATATGAGGGCTCATATTAGGGCTGGTAAATCCTTTAAGTTTTCAGCTTCTGGGTTTGCTTTTGGTGCAGTTGGTTACCAAGTATATCTGTAATTCTGGTAATTACTGTGAATGAAGACATGTTTTGCTCCCTCCCTGAGAAGCAAAAGAGATTTCTCTTAAAGGTGTCCTCCAGTATAATGTTTCAATGTGTGGATTAAAGGCACATATCTGCTTCTGATTTTGTAAATACATTAGGACAAAACTTTCTCTTTTTTTGGAGAACTTTGCATTTTTTATTAGCACAGAAAAACTTAAAAAGACATAATATCTATTCTGCAAGCTGAAATTTAGATCTGAAAAAAAAAACCCTTTTT
>JAUBNY010001172.1:1670035-1700971 GCA_032275445.1 Crypturellus soui
TGGCTATCTTCCTAAAGTGGGAAAAATAGGAGTGAATCTCCTTTTTCAAAGAGCAAAATATCACCTCTCAAACCATCCCAGATATTAAGGAGTTAATTGTAGTTTACAATGTATTGTTCCTAATTAATAGTAAAAAATTTATGAACTGTGTTCCTTTGCTACCCTTAAGCATTTATTTAATCACTACAGAGACCAAATTAGTACAAAAATGATTTTTCTCAGAGAAAAAATAAAAAATATATACTTATTAACTTTACTGTAGTTTTAAAGAATAGATGTCATTTGAATAACATCTTAAAATAAATTATTGTTCTGAGAGTTATGTTTTGCTGGCCAAATATCATTGTGAGGTTATTTGTAATATCTAATACAAGAAAGAAAGGGAGAAAATCTTATAATTGAGATAATGAATTTCCCTGAAATTGCAGAACAATGGCCTGCAATTCTGGTGTCTGTTCCTATTAATGCCTCAAATCAGATGCAGAAAGGCAATGAATGTGCCGATGTATTCCAGTAGACATATAATCAATGTTTTTTCAGCAACTTATTCTGTGTATAAATATCACATAAATCAGGAAAGAGTTAAGAGGATTTAATCTTTTAGGTCTAATAAGGGTAAATAAAAAAGCTAAAAGAAGCCCAACCTCTTCACTGGCTGCTGCAGGTTTAGAGACACCGGATGAGCTGGTGAACGGGAATTATTATTACCTTCCTCACTGATTTCTGTGTTCTGATAGGTGGGAGTTTTCATTCATCATTGGGGAGCAATTGATTTTTCAATGTAGGCACTCAACTGTGATACATCTTCCAACTTAAAAAATAGATTATTGCTGCTATAAATCACAGGATATGGTTCATAATAGCAATAACCTTCTCAAAATCAGTCATTACTTCAGTTAACAACTAGATTGTTTCAGTACCTTTCTTCTTTTACTTGAAATCACACATCACACAGGCAGTAATCAAATGATTTATCAAGAAAACATATTAGTAAAGATTAATTTATCTTGAATATACTGCAAATAAAAAACTCTGTAGAGGCAATTAGTATACACAATGCTCTAAAAGAAAATATTTTCCCTGCTGAATCTATCTTGTTGCACATTTTTATCCATCAGTATTATTAGTAATGCTTAGGTGCAAGGAGAATAAATCCATGCTATAAAAAACTGTATGCAGCTGGATTATTCACACCACTGCAGAAGCATTAGCCAATAAGGTTAATGCAATTTTAGAGACCTTAAGCCAGACTTTCAAAGGAATTTAGGTGCTTAAAGCTGCCAATAAGCTCCTGCTACAATTTTGAAAGAACTTAGGCATCAATTTCTCTCTGGAATGAGTGAAATTTAGTCTTCTACATGATATTGAATTATCAATCAGTAGTAATTTACATCTTTAGATATGAAAATGATGGCTTATCTTCAAACAGAAAAGTAACAATAAAATAACATGTCTGTGCCTACAGCCCCCCAAAAACTTAACTTTGTGAAGATGAGCCCATAGGGAAGCAATTTTGTGACAAATACCAATTGATGTCTGCTTATTCCCTAGCAAATATTGACGCTTCTACTACAGAAGCAAGTATGAATCACTTTGTATTCTGCATGCATATAAGCAGATTCTGAGAATTATAACAGGCAGTAATTTCACAGAATCACAGAACAGTTGTGGTAGGAAATGACTTCTGGAAATCATCTGGTCCAACTTGCCTGTCCCAGCAGGTTCACCTACACCAGAATCATGGTTGGGACCATGTGATGTTGGGTTTTGGATATCACCAAGGTTGCCCACAACCTTTCTGGACAACAGGTTACAGTATTCAAATATCTTTGCAGTAAAAAAGAAATTTTTCTTTCATTCAAGTGGAATTTTTACTGTTTAAAAAATTTGTTTTATTACTGAATATGGGGTCATGATACCAAATAAAGCAGCCAGTGTCAGACAAGTAAAGAATACCTTTAAATGTATCTCAAATGACAGACCATCTTATCCCATAAGTAACTTGAATAAACTAAAAATTATCCTACCTAGTATATCGAGAGAGAGAGAAATCAGAGCAATTTCTACCCTGAGTATCTTCATGACTAAATTGCTTTCCCCGTTTATTATCTGTTTTCTGCCCTATTTGATCACAAGTATTGGCTACTCAGTACTCCAACCTCATGGAAATCAAGGTTTTAGAAGTAGCCTTGTTCTACTGCTCTGTGTCTCTAGGTAAAATAATGCCTCATTTACCAGTCATTTCACAGCATTAAACACCTTTGAAAGATTTCCTTTCTCCCATGTGAATGTTCAGATAATAAAACAGAGTGACTGTTCCAAAAAATAAATAAATAAATAAATAAAACCACCACCAACAAAACCCTTAAACTCAATGAAAACAAAACCCCTAAAATTCCTCTTCTTTCAAAACCTCTTTTTTTTTTTTGTCTTTTGGTCTACAGTGAAGCTGTAGTTAAAATACAGCTACTCCTGTAGTCTACTGCTGAAACTGTAGTTGAAATACTCTGTATTCTTGTAGCATTATAGAATTTTTCACCAGGTGGTGATGTTGATGGGATGGAAATCAAGGCATGTATTACAGGAAGAAATAACTAAAATAACTATAGTGTTTATTTCCTAGCTAATGTTTGCTCTAGGGTGTTGTAAAAAAAATACTAATAAATAGCTCCATTTTCATATACAATATTCTTATAATATAGTCCATTTACTTTTGTAAACATACCAGAAAGCTTTGGATGACAGGTAATTCACAGCTTCAATATCCTCCACTAATTGAACCAGGATGAAATAGGGAGAGCACTAATCAGAACTGATTTCAAATTCTGCTCACTTGAGGGAATGAAAATGGTATCTTCTCCCAAGAGAAAATACTGAGACTGCATTAAACAGACAAGCCCTGTGATATCCCATGTCTCTCAGGAGAAACAAGAGACTAATAAACTGCAGAGCATTTCCCTGTTGAGTTAGAACACCAGGAATAAGGAGCAAGTTTTAATGAAATGGCTTGACTGCAAATGTGCAAGATAATGGCTATCTTCCCTCAATACTCAGCTCCATTCTTCTGGCCTTTTTTTTTCTGCTATCAGTAGCCCATTCTTCCTCAGTCTGATTGATTTAGTTTCTTTGGGTCAGAGTCATAAGAAAGTGTGATTTTTATTTCTCTTTTTTGTAACAGATCTTTGTTCTTGAATCTTAGTATTCTGTTTTCTTATAAAGTTGATGCGGTTTCTTTGTACCAAGGTTTCAGAGTCTTTAGGACAATTTATGTATTTATAAATGCAGAAGTATATAAGCATAAATATGTAATCATAGATGTTTTTACTTTTAGAATGACTAGGAAGAAATATGTACTGTGGAGGTACAGAATGGCTAGTGAAAGCATTCAAAGAGAAATGCCAGCGAAGTCTGTACCAAATCATTTCTGGAAACAGATGTGGAGTGGTGACAGTAAAGGCAAAGAACAAACCAGAGAATCATCAAGCTTTGGGACTTAGCTGGAATACAGGACAGCGTTCAAGCAACCAGAAAGTCGGAAAATTCTTGGAAAACGAAACAGAAAGTTGCAGGGACCCATTTGCTTATAGAATATATTCTGTCTTTGACAAGACACTGACACTGGAACAGAAACTTGAACTCCACATATCAGTGTATTGTACTTAGTTCCGGGAAATAGTTGGTGAGATTACCAGATTGAAATCTGGATGTGTGGATTCAGTTCATGATGGAGAAACTTAGATTTCTATTTTCATACTCATAAGTATCGGATTTAGGTGCCTACATTTCCATCATATTTAATGGAGAACGAGAGCAGAGTTCACAGGCATAAATAGGTATTTACTCAGATTTCCTGAGGCATCCACCCCATGTAACTGGGGCTAACGTGTAAACCCAGAATATGACACAGCCTGTGAAAGATCTGAGCGTTCTGGAATGGCATGTGGAGATTAGGTCTTTTGGGTGTCTAAAGCAAGCAGTTGGACTCTGATGCTTAGAAAATGTACTTGCTAAAGTTTAGAAAATGATCTAGCTGGGCAACAAGTAGGATATACTGGTGGATGTTACCTTTAGCTGGCATGACCTGAGTACTAGTTATCTTTTTATTTTAGGGTGAGACAAATTACTTTCTAGACTTCACTGATTTCCAACTATGAGAGCTTATACAGTTGATTCACATATATTTGTTTCTATCTAAATTAGCTGTTCTATTCTAGAACACTATTTGATCGCCCCACTATCTTAGTAATGTTATTGCTTATGCTAAGCACTAGGGATATTTTCTTTCACGGTGTGACAGGTAGGTTGTGATTGCAGGTATCTTTGTAGAGATTCACAACAGTGTTACAACTGGCAGTAGAGATTGGGCAGTGTGTGAGAAAGCTGTGAGGGAAACCATAGAGACAGATCAGCTAGTGGATATATTTTATTAACATGGCAACATCATTTGTTTTAAAATGGCCAGAGGAGTATATCATTTTTCTGCAAGTCAATCTGACCACTCTCTTTTGACAATGAAAATGAGTTGCATCTTCTGAAATAAAATTCCAAGCAGAGTAGAAAAAATACAAGAATTAAGTTCCAATAAACCATGTATGCATTAGTTTAGTGGGCATAATTAAAATATTTCCTAACATCTCCTAACGCTTTGAATGGAATCACTTGGTTCAATATCCTTTTTCTTTGTGGAACACATGCACAGCTTAAACAGAAGTATTCAGTTTTGCTTTTCACTCAAGATTGTTGCCAATGCTGGTACTTCTTTTTACTTAATATTATCAACGGACATTTTTATGTGTGTGGAAGAATTGCTGGAAAAGGGGCAACTTAAAGAAAAACTAGGGCCTAACAGAAGTTACGGCATTATAGAAACTTGCTTGGAGTGATGCACAGTTGCCACTTCCAGGGTGGTTGGTACCATGGAATCAGCTCCTCCACAGTTCCCTCGGCAGCACAATCTGTCCTCCTCACAGTTGCAAAGGGGTGTAACAGAGGCTGGAGCAGAGTGAAGACATCGCAGCCAAACTCTGTTGCATTCCCTATGCTGGGCCGCTGATAAGGCGCACAGTAGCATGTCCAATGGGAAATATACGATAACATGCCTGGTGCTGAGCCAGCAAAGGTGGCAAATCAATCCTTTAGGATGAACTTTGCTTAAACTTTGCTCATTGGAAGCTCATTATAATGTCAAAACACACCTCCATCCCAAAAGTTACCTGCCTCTGAGGTATATGGCTATCTACCACTACTCACTGAGCACGCACTCTAGATTTTCGTCACTCAAGCTCCATTTAAATGTGAAAAAAAAAAAAAAAGAACTAAGGAGGGAAGAAGTTGGAGGGAAGATTCCATTGCAACTTTTGGGTCAGTTGAAGGGCTAAACCCCCTTTCCTCCCCTTGTATCAGAACGCCGCCTGAGGAGATTCCTCGAGACTGAGAGCCCTCCCCCATCTTCTGGGGTAAGTGATGACGGCACACTTGTACATCAGAGAACACCATGCTTTAGTAGAGAATTTCCTATACTAACATCTGCTTGGTGAATGTTGCATTTGAATCAATCATGCTGTTTGTGAACTCGGCTACTTGTTTGGAAGGCAATTGGCCAACCGTTGACAGGCTGTTCATTAATCCAATACTGCCAGGATCAGGCCTATAGTAGGTCGTACTATTTGTGAACTCGATTCACTCCTAGGAAGGCGATCGGACCTGCAGTCAACAGTCTGTTTATGCATCTGATACTGCCAGAGTTGGGCCTATAGATGATCATGCTATTCATGAACTCGATTTGCTCTTTGGAAGGCAGTCAGACCTACAGTTGACAGAATGTTCATGAATCCAATACTGCTAGAGTCACGCCTATAGCTGCCACAGTATTTGATATCTTCCTCCCCTCCGCTTTCAAACTGCAACATCAAATCTGCCAGAATGATCTCAAAATCTTCCTTGGCCAAGGGAAAGTCTTCTTTTCTCCAGACTTATTGAGGATTGGCTTTAGCAGTAAAGACTGAAGCAAAGACACTCAATAGCTCTGCCTTCTCTGTATCCTTTGTCATCAGGGCACCCATCTCATTCCTCCTTTTGCTACTGATATGTTTGAAGAAGACTTTCTTGTTGTCCTTAACATCCTTTGTCAGATGGGATTCCAAAAGTTCCTTAGCCTTCCTCGTCACATCCCTGTGTACTCTGACAATGTTCTTATACTCCTCATAAGTGGTCTATCCCTTCTTCCACATTCGTTATGTTTCCTTCCACTGACTTTTGCTAGGAGCTCCCTTCTCATCCATGCAGATTTCCTGTTCCTTGTTGTCAGACTTCCTGGTTATATGGATGCACCAATCTTCAGCTTGGAGGAAGTAATGTTTGAATATTAACCAACCGTCTTGGATCTCCCTTTCTTCTAGTGTCCTAATCCATGGAATTCCTCTAAGAGGTCCCAAAGAGACCAAAGTTTGTTCTCTAGAAGCTCAGGGTTGTGATCCTATTTATTGCCCTGCTTCCTCTTTGCAGGATCCTGAGCTCCACCAACTCAAGGTCATTGCAGCCGAATCTGGCCCTGACCTTCACATCTCCAACCAGTCCTTCTATATTTGGTAGTACTAACTCCAGTAGCACAGCTCTTCTTGGCTCTTCTACCATCTGTGTCAAAAATTCATCAACTCTCTGGAGGAACCTCCAGGACTGTTTGTGTCTCTCTTTGTATTCTTTCCAGATATCAGGGTGATTGAAGTCCCCCATGAGAACCAAGACCTGTGATGATGAAGCTATTTCCAGATGTCTGAAAAACACAGACCTCATCAAATTTCTCGTGAGGTGACCTGTAGTAAACACCCACAACAGTGTCACCCATGTTAACCAACCTTTCAAGTCTTACCCATAAGCTCTCATCTTGCTTTTCATCTAGCTCTAGGTAGAACTTGATAAATTCCCATTACTGTCTCACCTGTGACCATATACAGATCTCTAATTCTTCCTGTTTGTTATACATGCATGTATTGGTGTACAGGCAATTCAGGAATGTAATCAAGCATGCAGGTTTTCCAAGGAGGGATGCTAGAGGATCCTCCATACTCGTGGAGATAGGATGGTATGAAGAAATCAGTGGGCTAAAGCAATTTTTACTCTGAGCAGGTTTCAGAAAAGCTCCTCTAGCTGCCACACATTTCAGCCTTGATGTGTAACTGATGTGATATTTCCAGTTCTGTGCTTCATAAAAATTCATATGTAATTGGTCATGACCAGTAGAGATCTGATCTAAATAAAGACTCAACAGCTGTATAATTCTGACTTATATCAGTAAAATGCCCACACTAGTCTAACCAGTACTTCACCAAAGGCAAGAAAAAATAAAACAAACAAAAAAAACAAACAATGAATAAAAACTCACAAACCCAGTCTATACTGGGGCAAAGTATCATAACACTGTAATCTGATCATTTCTACATCAAACATGGAACTTAAAATCATAGATTATGCCATGTAAAGGCAAAAATCAGGAACACTCACATTACTGTCTAAAGAAATAGGCTCAAGCAACAATGCTTACAGTCGAGGAAAAAAATACTTTTATTTTGGTCATCTTTCATCATTTTGTTATGATATAATTCATTTATGAATCATTTTAACCCAAGGGCCTGCAACTCAGGATGGGATAAGATTGATCTCAATCAGAACCTGTCTGTGAGATCCAGAGGGGAAGTTCATATCTGTTTGCAGACTTTTGCGCAGGAACAGACCTAATTGTCGCACTTACCTGCCTTTTCATTTTACTACTCCATCAATTTGACTAGGGAAGGGTTTTCAAATCTGACATTTTTCATTACTAGCAAGAGGTAAATAGATTATATCAATAACTCTCCCTGTCAACTGTGTGAGTAGACCCATTTTCAAGAATAAAGACCAAATTTCTACCTCAGTTACAACTGTGAGTCTGCATTCTTGGCTTTCTATCCTTGGCTTTCTATATCTGCATTATCTTGAACAAGTCACTTATATTTTCTGTGCTTTAGTGCTTAATAGAATTCTTCTGAGGATAAATCAGTAGCTGGTACATGCTAAGATCCCTATGTGGAAGATCATTGCATAGAAATATTATGATAATTGTTTTCCATCATGAGTTAATACAGCTCTGCATTCCAAAAAGAAACAGAATTTATCAATATTAAGTAATACAAAGCACCTAGATATAACTGGATGGTTATGATCTGATTAAGAGAAAATTATTGTAATAAGCTCTTCTGATGAAATAAAAGACAATAAATTTCCTTTCATTTAGTCCACTGTAGCCAATTGGCAAATATCGATTGGCTTCAACAGAAAATGGTTTTTTTTGTTGTTTGTGTATCTTCTGATACATCCATGTGTTTTGAAGAGCTACAGCACATGTCCTGGAAGCCATAAGGCTGTATGGCTGCACCTCGTTAATCACTGCTCCTTCTCAGTTTATCCATCTGAGCTCTGTCTTTGGCTAATGCACCTATACCAGAACTAGTTGAAATTCCCTCAGCAAATTATTGGGAGTTTTTCATGGCAATCGCCAATCAGTGTAGTCAGTTTGGAGTCTGCTAGGAAATAAAAAAGTAAGGAATACTATTTTGAAAATTCTTTATTTTGCCCTGAGCAAAAATATTGAGGGGGTAATATTTTTCGTACACGAAGATGAATATTTGTTTTAACTTCTGTCCCTTGCAGGCATTAAATACACCAGTATTTAAAGCAAGTAGGTCACTAACAGAAAAGGTGTTATGTATCTACTGTTTAGTTGTGATTTATAGCTCCTTTTCCCCTGTGTGGTAGAGCAGTTCGAATAAAACAAAACAATACAAAACAAAACCATAACAGCCCAAAACAAAGCAAAAGAAAAATAAGTAAATCCAAGCTTCAGGTTTATGGTTTATTTTAAATAATAAAATATGGATATTTTATTATTCCAGTACTGTTTGGAGGAAGAAAAAAAAAGTGTTTGTGAGTGTTTTCTTCATCTCAGACAGCTGGTATTTTACTAGAGATCTTGTCAAAATTATTTTTCAACGTATTTTAGAGTCTGGTAAAGAAAAGAAACGTTGCTGGTGGGGGTGGAAAGAGGTTCAATGTGGTGGTTAGATCACAAGAAAGCTGTTTTCCACAATGACTTTCACACAATGCTCATGGACATTATGCATACAATAGAAATCAAGATCAAACAGCTGTAAGGAACTCCAGTTTTCTGTGGATTGTTTGTGTAATATATTGCACTGTTAATGCTTTTAGAGGTGGTTAGGTGTTTTTTCTTCCTTGTGTTACTAATCTATCTACATTCACACCTTGCTTTCTACAGATAGCCATGTTTCTCATATTTCTTAACTTTTCTGCCTGCAAACCGTATTGTTTTGCTGGTTACAGAACTGTTACAAACTAAAGCTTTCTTCCTCAGGCTCAGTTAACATGATTGCTATTCATATATGTCAGAGGTTGAACCAGTGTCTCCACTTCCACTTGAACACCTCACCTGTGAAAGTACTAAAATCTCTTGTGAAAGGCTATCTTTTATTATCAGATTGAAGTGGTGCACAACAATAACAACAAAAAATCCATATCAGTTATTTAGCTGGTCATCTGGATGCTTTTGCACACTGTGTATGGATTTAGAGCACCTGCAGATCACAACCATACTTGATAAAATACATTATCATAAATGAGATTTGTTTGTCAGAAGAGAGACATTTATAGATAGGAGATTCCTACTATAAATTCCCCTATTCTGTACTTGTATTAATTGATTGCCGATGCAAGTGAAAAATTGCTTAGCTTGAACTTCTTGCTGCATCAGCTGATGGGAAACTGCTTTTTCACTTATGTAAATACTAAGGGAAAGGGACAGACAGTTAACAGACAGGAAGAATCATTGCATTCACAATGAGGATAGAGCAGATATAGGTCTTTCTTTATCCATGATGATGCTATAAGATACTTGAGGACAAAAAGGAGAACAGTGAAGATATGAATAATAATAATAAAAAAGCTTAGTTTTAATGAGCAAAGGTAGTTTAGTATTTAGAGAGAAATTTGATTGGGAATTGTTAACATTTGTCCACTTTTACTGAAAATCTCACTGTCTTTTAATAACACACCCCTGCCTGGATGCAACCCTGTGGCATGTGCTCTAGGTGTCCCTGCTTGAGCAGGGAGGGTGGACTAGATGATCCCTAGAGGTCCCTTCCAACTTCAACACTCTTGTGGTTCTGTGATCTGTCTAGAAATTTTGCATTCTAGAGAGAGTTTCCTTTTCATTCAACAGAGAGCAGTAGTGCTGGCAAAAGTTTGATGGATGAAATTGTAACTTCACTGAATTTGCAGACAAAAGCCCTCTTCTGGGCCAGGATTTCCGTTGTTCTGCCCTCTTCCATCCACACATTAGCCACACTCTTTAGTTGGTGAGATCTGATGTGAATTATTGCAATATACCTCATTAAAAAGAAAGCAAATACAATCCTTAAAACGATATAATTCATTGTTTCTTTAGCTTTAAGAATTTATTTTCTGATACAGCTAATCTGAAATCTTAACAGGCTTTTTGTATGACCTGGGTTGACTGCTTAAAAATGAAAGTAACATATTGTCATTCGAACTTTCATACTGAATTAATAATGCATTGAAACTAGTTCTATAAGAAGCCAATTCAAAAATCCACCTTTAATATTTAATTTGTAATGATCAATCTCATCACTATTTTTCAGTGATGTGGCAGGTTCTAAAACAAGACTGTTATATGGAGAGCTCATTAACCTTAAACCAGATCAGAAGCAGTCTGTTTAATGCTTAAAAGGCTGTACCCCTGAGTAAAAAAGGATGAAGGTGACATTTTTGTGTACTGAGAATATTTACTGAACTGAAACTGTGACGTGAAGAAATAGATATGTGAAATTGTGGGTCAGACAAAATATCACAGTAACTTGCATGACTTTAACTTCCAGTATAGTAACAGAATGACAGGTCTGTGTGTTGACATTTCTTTTCTAGAATAGTCATTTTCAGCTTCTCTCTTCCTATCCTAAATGTTCTCAAATCCCAAATGTTATCTATGTTTTCTTCTGTCCTAAAAAAATATGACTTTTTCAAGTGTTGATGATCATTTTTCTTCTAATTAGTTGCCTCGTATTTATTAGACAAGAATGTCTGGAAAATATTTTGATTGTCTGAAGTCTGTATTAGATTGTAAAGAAATTTACTTAAATTTACAGTATGTGATGTAAAAAGGGTTGTATTTTTTTAACCTCTCCTGTAGGCATGATTTTAAATTTTTGCATGTAGATTGATCTACTACATGACTAAGTGCTCAGGCATGTAAATATCTGTGATGTGAGCTGAATTCCTCTACTGTGATATTGGAACTGAACAACCGCAACTAATAAAGACTGATGGCAAAGTTAAAGTTTCTGATTCATCTAATGAGCTTCTTGGTGCATTTAAAACAATTCATCTGGCAAACCTTTTTAACATGTGTACTGGGATATTCCCATTTGCAAACAGTAATTCTAATGTTTACACTTGCAATTAACCTTTTTTAAATATATGTTTCATTTTGCAGTTTTTGTCATTTGCTTGAATGAGTTTTTGTTTTTTTGATTATTATTATTATGGTATAAAATGCTTTGTTTAAAAGGATAAAACAGGGGTTAAACATATGTTTAAATATTTAACTATTTAAATAAATCTAAAAATTCATTATTTTAATTTTATCACATAATTTTATATGATTCTTGGTAGTGAGTTTATTAACTATGCAAACGTGGATATTCATGCTTTGTATGCTTAACCAAAGAACATAGCAAGAGGTGAATGCCTACTGCTTTCTTTTGCTTCAGTGTTAGTGCAACTAGTTTTGCACTACCACAACAGAAATATTTCCATAAACAACTGAAGAGTCAGGTGTGGTCTAAATCTTTGCGATATAAGTGTGTGATAGAGTTGGGTCCCTAAAAAAGAATTTTTTATGGACTGTTACAGACATGATGAGTTGAGTAACAACCTCTTCAGCAAGTCACTACTCTGGGTGGAAAAATGGAAGAAGAACCTCTTATGGAAATGATGACATACAGTGGGACTCCGAGGAGAGAGAACTGACCAGCAGACATGTTTACAGAGCTGGAGATTAACTGCAGCAGAGTTCAGAACATTTTCTTCTCTAAGCAGTAATTGCATAGTTGATAACTACGTGTCCAGCTTCCCATTACAGTTGACACAGATAGAGTCTGAAGACACTTAGATTCAGCTGAGCATATGTAGAGACTTGATTTATGTGCTGAAAGATATGTAGCAAGTGACTTTTCAGATGCTTTATCATATCTGAGTCATCAAAGCACACAGATATGACACAGGACCATGGGTAAATCTGGGTCAGCCTTCTAAATGGGCAGTTGAAGGCCACGCAGGATATCGGTTTGTCTAACTCAGATTGATTTATCTATTTAAGATGTGCAAAGTTCATCCTCCTTCTCCATATTAAAGGCATAATGAATGTTTAAAGGTTTTCATTTTACAAAATGAGCAAGGAAAACAGGTGATTTTCTATGAGTTTCGTGCCCCGAATTTCTATCAGATTCAGTTTGGAGGTTTAGACTTCGAAACTGCAAAGTGAATTGGAATCCACAGGCTATGAAAGATACCTGGGAGAATGAATGTAATTTGCCAAATAACAAGACCTTATATCAAGAAACCTTGCCTGCTTTTTAACATCCTGCTCAACACTTTAAACACTAATTTCAACAGGAGAGACATATCTTTCTTATATTTGGAACAAATTCTGTTAAATTTCTTTTCTCTGCAGAAAAAGTAAAAACTCTCTGGTGGTCAGTGGGAATGGACCTGTGATATCACTGATTTATTTGTATTCCCATACAGATCAGTAACAGTCTCCATCTTGTCACAGAAATTAAATCTGGAATCCAAATTTAACATTAAAGCAAAAACATCTTTTCAGATTGAAAATATATTCAATCCTTGCTTGCTTGTTTTGAAAAAATATACGTCCATACTTCCAGGCTTCTTTTTACTTTTGAAAATCTTGAAAGAATAAATTTCTCAAATATAGTGATTCACCTTCCAACTTACAATAATTCTAATAATAATACATAAGCATCACTATGAAAGTAATGATGATTTTTTAAACTATGAAGGAATTGATGCTTCAGAATATGCAATTACTTACAAGGAAAATTTCAAAAGAATATTGAAAAATGCAATCTAACATTTTTTGAGGATGAGAGATAAGAGATCTCAGCTACATTTTCAACCAGAGAGAAGGTTGAGCATAGAGCACAAATTTTAGAAGAGGTGGTTTAATGACCACATAACAAAGAAATCTGAGAACAGCTTACTATTATCTTCAATTTATTCACCTTTTTTTATCTGAAGTTCTAAAGTAAGGTTGAGATTTTGCTTTGTATTTATGGATATATAAATGTGTATATATATATACATATTCTCTGCGCAAAGGATTTACAATTCCAGGAAGGTGACTGATAACAGACACTGGTTGTTTTGATCCTTTTGAAGTAGGATATTTTGGAATTAGAAATTGTGTTTTTCTTTTCATTATCACATTACCTAGTATGCGATATATTTTGGCACAAACATAGAAAATCAAAAAAAGAAATTTATAACATGCAGCTATTCCTCTCTTTTTTAAAATTCCTACTTTCACTGATTAACCATTCCAAGGAAGAATAAGAAAGCAAAATACTGCTGTTTTTCTCTGTACATCCAGCAGCAATATATACAGAAATTAAATGCATACTGTATTTAAGTAGCTCTCAAAACTGGCCATAATTTGGATTAAGATTTTTCTTGTTTTGATTGGTTTGGGTTTTTTTTTTAATGAGAGTTTTGGTCAGTGCTTACTTTCTTCAGCTTCATGCCTGAGTTAGATCTTATTTCTCTGTGAATGCAGAGTTGCATATTTTGAGCAAATGTTTATACAGACGTTTATATATCTACACCCACATGCGTGCATTCGTGCATATTTGTGTGCATTTATTTGAAAGCTTGTCTCCGACCTCTTTCTTATATTATTGACACTCAAGCTAAAGCCCCTTGCATTTCTTTGCCTTTAGTAATTCCCTCCACTGCTTGAAGAAATCTGTTTGACATTTTACCAAGGTGATAAATAGCCACGTGCCTCCTGCAATCAGAGGTGTGACTGCAGCAGTGAGCAGCTAGATGAGAGTTAGCTCCAGTATAGTTTGCAGGGGGAACAAGACAACACAGGTTATATAAGTTAACCCTAAAACTTGCTGCATGAGGGACTAAATAGCTTTGCATGTGGTGAGTTCTTATTTTGGTGGTGAGGGGAAGGAAATGTGCTGCAATGATGTGATGTGTTTTGCCTTGCTCACTCTCTCCCTTCCTCAAATAAATATTTGCATATAAATTGCTTTGAAAAAAAATGCCAACTAAGAATGGTAGAAAAGAGGAGAAAAAAAAAGAAATCTGAATGAAGCTTCTTTAAGCTGCCATCTTAAACTCCTGAATGATGATGTCACTGCTGGTGAAATAAAATACCATTGAAAGTGGAATGATTAGCTAGCAGAGGAGTTTATACCTGTGTTGACATAAATCTTCATTATTTATAGGGAAAAGTGGTAGTTATTGAAGTATTTTTTTTGAATATTCTCAATGTCCTCCTCATACCTAACTACCTCATTAGCAGCTCATTTAAGCCATGATGGATAGAATAATATATTCCACTAGAGTATATTCCATTAACTATACCTAAGTTAAAGCAGACTAATTTTAGTCCATTGAGTTCTGACCTAATTTTTTGCCGCATATGACCTTAAGAGAATTCTTTTGTACCTTTAAGCCTTTTTGCTGAGTAATTTAGTCAGCTGCTTTTCTATCTTCTCTACATCCATTGTTGCAATACTATATAATATTTTATATGACAGCATTCATAACATTTTGTTCAGCTTCTCCCTCTCCTCATGTTAAACCAATGCACTGAGATAGGCCTGGTTGGTCCCCATTAGTAAAACCCTTCTGTATCTCGTGCAAGAATAACTAACTCCCTGGCCATCAGCATTATTCTGGTTGTATCTTGCTAGCAGAAAGGAGGAGACCATCCACACTGAAGTGTTATGTGAGATCCTGTATAATGAAAATGCAACCAATACATTTGATTTAAAAGCTGACTTCATAAAAATGAAAATGACAGGAGGGGTCCTGTTTACAGAATCACAGGATGGTTGAGGTTGAAAGGGACCTCTAGGGATCATCTAGTCCAACCCCCCTGCTCCAGCAGGGACACCCAGAGCACGGGGCACAGGGTGGCATCCAGGCGGGTTTGGAAGATCTCCAGAGAAGGAGACTCCACAGCCTCTCTGGGCAGTCTCTTCCAGGGCTCTGTCATCCAAACCCTGTCGTGTAAAATCATCTCAGCATTTGAAAAGCCAGTCCTAGTTGCGCTGATGCAGCTGTGCATAAAGTAGTTTGTAACCAAAAGACCTCTAGTGAAGGCATTCAGCAGGAATCCCACTTTGGGAGTGGGTTACTGGAGTTTATTGATGCCAAGGTCTAATATTAGGAGGGCAGTCACACTAGTGGGAAATGTTATCCTTCAGACAAGATATTAAAATGATGTCCCATCTGCTTATTTCTAGTATTGCTTTCAGACAATAAAGACCTCGTGATGCAAGCTGGAAGGAAGAGGTAGTGGAAGAGAGAATAGGGAATAGTGAATAACATTGCTTCCAGATGGCAAAATCATATTTTGTTAAATATTATCACCACAAACTAATGGGAATGTTACATAACTATATAGCATGCAAGATGTTATGCAAGGGTGAATGGTGACCACTCTGGTCTATCTAATAGTGTTACACTACAGCTGTTCACTCTCAAAGTTACATGTGAAAAAGGAAAAAATATATATGTATTGACATATTGGCAGATTTACAAACTTCTTTGAAAACATTTTGCTTTTGCTTCTTTTTTTTACGCTGAATTCAAAATAAAATAAGTCAGACCTCAAGAAGGGTGAGAGATTTTGAAAACAGATAATGTATTTAGATGACTAATGATGGATTTCTGTGACTAGCTCTAGATAGACATTTGGGAAATATTACTATTGCAATATGAACTAAAATCTGTGTTTATGTCATCAGTGTTTTTAATACATCTCAGTAAAATGATGCAGATTGAATATGTGAACTGTTTTCCTCAAGTAATACCTCAAGTATCTGCAATGGGGATATAGTTAATCGCAGTGGCAAATCATTTTTCTGTGGACCAGTCAGAACTTGATTATCTAGGATCTAAAACTCCTTGAACTGTACCATATGTCTACAGTTCCATTCTAGTGGGTAACTGGTGAGGTGGCATGGCCATGTTCCAAGCATTGTTTACAGGTAGGTGTAAATTTTGACTTGATTATCAAGGATATCTAAATATTCTTCTTCCATACGCACACATTCCCTCTTAACTCCTTTGTAAGAACAGTGACATTCTCTGTTTCATATTTTGGGGAAGGAGAGAAGAGTTGACATGTAGCAGATATTGAGAGGATATTGACTCAGATGAGGGGATGTGGAAGTATGCAGGGAGTTTATAGTAAGCATGCGGGGACAGAAAATAGCAAGGAATTGCTAAGAAGGAGGCAGAAGAACAACTAGAAGTTGTGATGGGGTATTTTTTGATTTTTTTTTTTAATTCATAGTATTCTACTCTTGGAATTCAAGCAGAGTTGGAAGTTCACTATTCTATTTTAATTCATTTAGTGACATCCCTTTCTGCTCACAAGAAACAAGGAAGCTAAAAAAAAGCTGCATTAAACATATCCAGAAAAGATTTCTTGTTTAATTAGAAGTTTTATAAATCTTAGGGGGTTAAAGCCAGGCTTTTAATATTTCTTTATGCAGATTGGAGGTGAGTCTTAACAACATTGCTATTATATCTGTATACTACCTACCTGCATAGTATAGGCATCCAATCATATGTAGTGTAACATGGACAGTGAAAAATTAAGTATATAAATGTATAAATATTGATGCAAAAATCCTTACTATAAACCATTGTTGATTATAATTTCAGGTTGTTAATCACATATTAAGGTATGCTCACAGATACCTATGCACACTTTGTATGAAGAACATACACAGCTGCAATAGTAATATTTTTAAGGACATTCCTAGGAGATAACAAGAGTTTTCAGAAAGAACAAGTGTTTAACTATAAAGATATGCCTATTACTTCAGTTAATTTGTACCTGACTTAAATACAATTTTGTAAATCCTATCTTTATTACTCCTTATTATTTTCCTTTACATTATATTATGAAAGAAATACACAGATCAGTTATTGATCTGTGTTTTACATAGGTTATTTGAAAGGAGTCATTTAATTGCAATTAACAGCAAAATTCATCACCTTATTTAGATCTCAAGTGATCAACAAACACTGCTTTAATCTAGGAAACACTCAAAATTTAAAAGATTGTTTTAGGAACTGAAGGACAATATTACTACAACATTGACATGAGATACATTTAAACAAATCTGAAGCAAAAGTTCATCTTCTCCTCAGCCTTAGTAAAATTATATCAATATTTGGGAAAATATATTGAGTACATGAATGTGTTGATTCTATTTTTAGATTCTGAACTACTCAGAGTGATAATTACCAGATGGCATATAACTAAATATAACCACAAGCTTGAAGAACTACAGTTTGCTGCACATGCACTAGTAGCTTCCATATTCAAAATATTGCCATGAAACATGAAAGATAGAGAGCAACTGACACCTGAACCTATGCAAACATTAGGATTGTGAGAGAAAAGATTGTGTTTTGTGAATTAAGAAATTCAATGTTTATCTGTATGTTTCCTTTATAAGTATTTATTTTATTGCAGTTTTTCATGAGATTCAACTCACCCAGCTTTGGATGATTACAGAGAATCATCCCTGAATTACTCATCTACATTATTTTTATGATCTGTGGGGAGAAGTAGGCATTGCAAGGTACGATTAATCATACTGTTCTGAACCTGGGTTATGATTACTTTGTTCTCCAGAAAACCCAGAAAATCTTCAGTGATTAGAAAGAGAATCTGCATTGACTAGTAAGGATGTGCATGTCTATCCTATAGACATGTAAATGTAGATAAGATTAAACACAAATTTGTGTTCTCAGTATTAAGTTCATCCTATTATTTATTTTTTACAAAAAAGTAAATTTTATAACTAAAATAGGTAGGGATAAGAAAGAATCCTAGTTATGTAACAATAAGGTCAAGAATAACCAACTAACTCAACACTGCTAATGAAATTTGATGAGTATCACTAATAGGACATGGAAGGATTTTATTCCCTAACTACCCAAAAACAGCTTAGTGCTGTTAATTACAATACCAGAGTATTTTTACAATTCATTGACTTCATAGCATCATTGATTTAATGGCTAACAGGAATTTTTATAGCAAATGAACTCAGTCTAAGTAGATTACATTTCAGGAATCACAGAATTTCCCCCAGTAAATCCTGCATCAAGTCCGCAAGCTGTGTGAATGCTACACCTCTTGGAAAACCTACCCGGATCACTCACACAACACAGAGATCTTCTAATCATAAAATTACATTCCATTTTCAGTGATGTTACTGATGAATATACCTAAAAACTGGCTTCATTGTCTAAAAGGTGTAAAAAAAAATACAGAACCAGACTCTGCTCAGAGGAGCACAGTGAAAAGCTGTGAAGCAAAGGTGACTTGTTGCTGTAAGTTCCTATTGGACACAAGAAAAAAAAAATCTCTGAATGATTGTGTAAGCACTGAAACAGCCTGCTCAGCAAGGCTGTGAAATCTCCATTCTTGTAGTCTTTCAACATTTGACCAGAAAAGGCCTGAGCAAACTGATCTAACCTTCAATTTAGCCCTGTTTTGAGCAGATATTAGACAAAATGTTAGAAGCCCCTAAATTACTGTATCAGTCTATGATTTTAAGATCTTTGTCTTCTTCTGAATTCTCCAGCCACTGGCTATTCTACTGGATTAAAGCTTTATTGTCTATAAGAATTATAATTTGCTTTTACTTTTTAAATAACCTATCTATATCTATGTCTACCTATCTATCCATCTACTTATATCTATATTTGTATGAACTTGTGTACTGTTATTTTATCAGCTTATCTTGGATACAGTTCTTTCCAGACCTTGAATTGCCCTTATAATTTTTCCCATTTCTAATTTTTTGATATTCTTTTTCAAGATAGTAACCAAAAACGTCTAAGTATTGCAACATAGCTCTCGCAAGTGCTGTACACAGAGTCCTTATTTCTATTTGATATTTTTTCTACCTCTGCATCTGAAAAACATGTTCACCTACTTAGCTATACTGTTGCCCTGGGAGCTCATGTTCACTTAATTAGCTACTATTTCCTCTAAGTCCTTCAATGTCACTGAACACTAGGACACCATTTCCCATTTGCAAGTGTGACCTACATATTGTGTTCCTTTATGTATGCCCTTTCATTTGGCTGTATTAAAACACATACTCCCCAGAGAAAAATCGTTTTATTAAGCAATCTAAATTAAAACAGTTTTGCTTTTCCCCATTATTTATCACTCACTAATTATTCATTCTTGGCAAATTTGAGCCAGATCATTGATAAAGACATGGAAAAGCAAGAACTAACCTTTCAGAGACAACTCCTTAAGTACCCTGCTGTATGATGATGCTTCATTTGTAATTACTTTCTGAAGCACTTTTGGTGGCTGCTACTTAAACCTTGTTGATTTTGTATAGTAACATTTTCATCAGGATTTAATGAAAGACACTGATAATTGCTTTACACAAGTTTAATTGTATTATGTCAATGCAGCTATCGACTGTAGTTATTAACTAAACTTATACTGGTATAAAAAGACATCATTTTCTTTGACAAGGAACATTTTCCATAAAACCATGCCGACTGCCATTTAAAACTCCGCAGACTGAATCCCTTGTCATGATGTCATTATTGTCAAACAAACAGACTTAATCATCCTATCATCTATCCTGTTTGAATACTGTCAGAGAAGGTACCTAAAAAAAAATATCTGAGAGACTTTTGTCAATGTTATCTAAGATGAAGTATGAGAACCTTATTCACCTAGTCATGAAGCTGCTTTGAATTATTTTGATACAATGAAGCAATGAGATGAACATTTGTTGTTAACATCCTAAAAAACAGCAACTGCATAAGCACATGACTATAATGGTTGTATTACTTACCCCCTTTTTGTCCTCCTGTTCTTGTCATTCATTCATTCATTTAGAAATCATGATAAGAAATATAAAAAGACCATAATCTCTCATATTTTCTGAAGACGTAGCAAAAATTATTTTGTTTAAAATATAAATACTAATAAAAGTATATATGCCTAAAATATTTGCCTTAAAATAGAAAGTTTTTTTTAATATTGTCACTAATTTTCTAGATTGCTAAGATCAGGCTGAGTGACTTCCTGATTCTTGGGGACAAAGGAGACAGCTTATCCTTCCCTTGACTTATTGGTAAAACATTTCCATACCTGCTAACATTTAAAAATCAAAAAGCAGAAAATTACTTCTGTGGTGCAGTGCCCTGTATTTCTCTCTAGGATTATTTGGAACTGTGAGCTAAAATCATGTTAGACTTGTGGTGGTACATGCATAAATCAGCTATATTTCTAGATTTGCCTTGCTCTTGTCCCTCTCTGATAAAATCATTTTCCATCCATTTGCTTGATTTGTGGGTGCCTGACCAGGCTCTTGGGATTCTGACCAGGTTCCTAGCATTCTGCAAATTCCAGAAAAAAATAGGCAGAGAGAGCACATATGTTCAGTTACTGATTTATGTTAAGAGTTATTTCCTACTACATCACAAAATGAATTTTGTTTGCTTAATTAATATATAATTTCATTTAAGTCACATACTGTAACTAACTTTTACATTTTTTTTTCAAATTCCATGCATTCTCTCTAAGCGTCTTTGATTATCAGATATTGGAACAGAATGGATTTGATATCATACTAAGTGAAAAAGGAAAGCACCAGTCAGTCTAAAACCAAGATTTGACTCTAGCAGGTATAAGTAAGTTGCACCGTTTTTTTAAAAAGGTTTTTAATGTGACATTGTGTCAGTGCCAAACTAGGAACATAGAAGGAAGCATGCTAATTGACTACTTATAAATGTGGACATTCATTCATATCTAGCTATTTTATTCCTTTTAGTTGAGTGTAACTTGACACAAATCACAGAACTAAGAGCCAGAAGGTTTCTTGATCCTCCATTTCAGTAAGGGACTAATTAGGATGAATTACTGAGCTGGTGTATTAGGACACAACTGAACTCGGAAGCATCTGATTGATATCCTGAGAAGTCATGTAATATCATATCTTAGGCCAAAGCAGCTAACAAACAGATGCATTATCCCATCATCATTTCAATACAAAATTTGCTGAAATCCCCCCATTTATATAATGTTTTCATTTGTTTGTTTTTTATTTCATTTTCTAGGAGTTAGCCTTATATGACTGAAGATACAATATTGAAACTTTTTGTCCAACATAGTAAATAATCATTAAAGGGATTATTTAAATAATTTTACAGGTAAGCTCAATAGGCAAGACACAATTCTGAACATATCATAGTACTGTCTTTAGCTGCCATTAATTTGTTTTATGTGTTCCTTACTTCATAAAATATGGTTCTAGCCTAGAGTCATTCATGATCCAACATAGCAATTGAAAACAATGCCCTGTTCTGAATTACCTACTTTGCTGGAGACATTTTTGTGAATATGCCTGTTTTAGACCAACCAACAATCTAGAGTCAGTAAAATGTTTCAAAGGTAAAATACTATTTAAGTGTTTGGTATTGGCAAGAACTGTTAAACTGTCAGATACCAAGAAAGGGTCCCACTGAACAGAGAGATAAGAAAGAAAAGCTATACTAGAGTCTGACTTTTTGCTGGAAAAGAAACAACATAGTTTGCTCAAGCATGAGGGATTTTAACTTTGATTTTGAATGTGTAAGCCAAGATTGTGCTATTCTGCTCTAAAATCCATTCAGTTCCAAGTCTGTCTGCAGGAACTGCATATTTGTAATTAAAAGGAGATTAAGGTAATTTACTACTCTCTTGTCTGCTGCCCACTAATTTTCTTTCAGAAGAAATAGCAGCACACTACAGGGATTCAAGTGTACTAGCTACTTGGATGAAATGAGGACCCAGTAAATAATATAAATGGACCTTATCACACCTTTTCATACTAATCTGGTAATTGGATTGATCTGCTTCTGCTTAGCAGTGGCAATGAAGCTAATGCTTTCTGAGATCAGAGTTTCTTTGAGTTACATTTTTAATCAAGAAGAGGATCTAGATTGCCAAGGACTTAATATTTTCAAAAGGCACTTTTATTAATAAGAAAGCCTGGATGCTTCTGACCACATCTAAATATCTGTATCTGAGAGGAGCAACCTAAGCCCTTTGCACAGCAGAGAATTTTGGCAGGCATATGACTTCATACATAGCATAGTTATACAAATTGTTCCCTAAAATGACTTATTTTTTCTTTTTGAATGGTAAAGTAGGATGTCTATCTCAAGTATAGCTATCTAAATGGTGGACATGCAGATTAACACTTATACGCCCGAACATAGCTAGCCAGTGTCATTAAAGGTTCCTTAGGGAACCTTTCAGTAAAATATCTATTCAGGGCGCACAAATAGGATGTAGAACCTGTGGGAGGTCCTTGCCATTATTTTGTGGTGGCTAGACCTTGTAACGGGAGGTACCCTCAGTGTCTATAAAATCCCCAACAGATTACAGTTATGAGGTTGACATGAACTCTTCAAATAGGATGAAGCCCATCCAGTTGATAAGCAAAAATTATTGTATTTTCTGTAAATCTCTGCTCCACTTTCTTTAGTATTTCATAACTGTAATCCCCTGTAAAATCACATGATTGAAAAATTGATAAAAAAATAGCAATATGAAAATATATTAGGGTGGATAGCATATTAACAGGATGGTAGCATTGCTTTTCAAAAATTTCATTTTCTCTGAAATAACCATCGAACATTGGAGTTTATTCACTACGTATGCTCAAAACACTGCAATGTAACTGTTCATTATGAATGCTCTATGTAATTTGGCGTGACACTAACACAAACTATGGGATAAATATTTTGCTTTTCCATAGGGATGTAGAGCTACTGAACGACTGAAATGACAGGAAATAATCTACATTCTCCAGTTCATGTTTACTCTTCACGCCATTGAATAAATGAAATCATCTCTCGAAACCTGTTAAAAGATTAATCACCTTTAGGATGCACAAGACAATACTAGTTTCAGTACTATGCATTCCTTTGGCATGGAGTTGCTGTATAATGTTTAAAGAAAGACAGCTGTTTCTCCAAAAGCCAGAGAAGGTAGGACAGATGGATAGACAGAGGGATGACAAATTCCTTGGAGAGCTTTATCAGCTGTTTGCCATTTTCAAAAGGTAGAAGATAATAATTTACAGTGCTGGACAGATTACATTATACAGTGAGTGCAACCAGTTTGCCTTGCTAAGCTGATTTTTTTTTGATAGTCATGCTAATGCATCTGCCCTATCCCCTGAGGGAACCCATTTCCACGTATATATTTTGTGACATCTTAAGAATGCCATTTAAAGTACACCAGCCTGCTTCTCTACAGTAAGAAATAATCAAACAATCATGAAAATCCACCCACAAGGTCTTGTTCTAAGACCTGGAAATAATCCAGAGTCAATATTCTATCCTTTCTTTCTACCTCTATTGCTGCCCACATGCAGATCTTTTGCAATTTACTGGTTGGTACTGCTATATGAAGTGCAAGAATGAATGGGCAAGGTTTTTTGTAATAAGAGTTCTCTGTTTGAATATTGAGGTTTCAATATATAATTATAGGTTATAAGCAAGAAAGCAACCAAATGTGATATTCTGGAAAATTACAGAGCAATTACTTGTGACATAAATTTATTATTATGTAGCTGTGGACAAAATAACTGCTCCTCTACTCACTGATGTCTTATTAGATGTGTTCTGTGTGTTCTCCCAATTACTTAAACCACAATTTATGGAGTCACCTGCATAGCGGTAAACAAAGCTGTGCACTAGGGATACGAGCTACAAAGAACACACATGAGTATCAAAACAATGCAATGTAAATGCACATAACCACGTGGTTGAGCTAACACGCAATACTCCAGCAATCCAGGCACTTACAAATGTCTAAAACAACTGTGACTTGCTTTACAAAGCAAACTATTTCAGACTAAATATAGAATATTCATAATGCAATGCCAATTCTGATTCAAGAGATCAACATCCTCCAGTCTTGCTGCAATGTTTCTTAAATGTTTACACCTAGAATCTCTCATAAAAGAAAGAACTTGCTTTTCTTTCAAGTAGAGACATAGGGGAATGCATAGGCAAAAACTTTTACCACATCAGAAATGATTCAGGCATGAGATTTCTTTAAAAAATTATGAGATATAAGAAATATTTTGTGCCAGTTTTTGGACTAGTGTTCTAGTTTATGTTCATTTTCAGTGTATACATGACAAAATTTTCAGATTATCTCTGCAAACAAAAGGTCTTGAAACACATTTCAAACTAAACTGAGAACTCTCTTGAGTTTATATGATATGAGGAACAAGGGACTAACTAAAATACAAAGGATCATAAGATTCCTAAAGAAAGAGTTATCAATACTAACAGAGGAAAAGTTGACCTTGGGGAAGGAAAAAGAAATATATATACACCTCTGGAGTCAAATACCAAATGTAGAAGACAAAACCTTCCAGAAGACCGTTAAAAATATGTATTTTTAAAGGAATTTCATACTTGTTGACAGAAGTGAGGAGCTCAAGGTTCCCCAGCACTGGTGCTTGACAGTGTTGCAGAGTACAACTAAAAGATCCCAAATTCCCCTTGAGACAAACAGCAGCTAATGTAGCTTGGAATGGAGGACATCGAACAAACAAAACACTAAGAAAGGGAAAAGAACAACAGATGGTATCGCCAAAGAGGAGCTAGCAGCATAAACTGCAAGGGAAACAAGCAAATCCCAAAGGCGGAGAGTAATAAGTTTGCACAGTGGGGAACACACTGTTCTGGAGAAGCTTCAGTCAGAAAATAAACTGTGTATCAATCCAAGGCTTTGTGTTTAGTGCTAGATGTCCTAGTTGCTTTTCAACAGGTTTCAGAATTTTTTTCACCTTACAGGTTTGCTTGAAATTTGCAAGCATATTTAGTAAGATGGAGGCAATATGATGGTTCAAAGTCAGCTGAGAATAGCTCTGCTTGACAGCAAATGTGTGTGCCAAGCTGAGAGTCAATGACCTGATGCTGCTGAGGACATACATGATCAATTGTATTTGAGAAAGAAGTATGAGGCTGGGATCTACCTTGACAACACATCAGTATGGATGTGAAACCTCTTCTACAATAGCAGAAGTGAATCAGCAGCAATCTTGCTATAGTACCATATTTTTCATCATGTTTAGGCCCTGTCTGTCTGTCTTTTCACTTCATTTCCGCTATATTTCAGCTCTAGCAGACAAACTATAATGATGTAAGAGTGTGGGTGGGAAGGATGGACAAAATTTAGGCTGCAGTTCTAATGCTACTGAATGAGGTGGCTACATCTCATTCTCCTCTTGCTTGTACCCTGACCAGGAATCTGACTCAAAAGAGAAAATAACATTCTTGCTAAGTTTGGTGCTTTCTTCTGAATGACAACATGCTATAGAAGATTACAAGCTGCTAAATAAATATGGACAAAATCTGGTGTTACCAGATTTGAGCTATTTGAGACCTCATATCTGAGGGCAACTAATATTCCTAGAGAATTAACTACATACCAGCTAGAAAACAAACCAACAAGTTAAAAAATCCTACATCAACCTAATTATACTGAGCACAGTAATATATAAAAGGACATTTGAAAGGAAGAAAAGGCCAGGTAAAGGGCCGTTAAATGATGAAGCATAAACATATACATTAGAAATCAAATTTTAGAATCAGACCTAAATTTGAGTGGAATTCAGAGGTTTTCACAAAACAATGTGAAGCAATCTACTCTATAAATTCACAGAAGACCAGACATTTCCTTCTAGTGAGGACACACTGAACTGGGCAAACTATCCAGAACACCTGCACAGGGATGGTAGTATAGGAAAGGACCTATAGAAGATGCAGGCCCCCTTCTGGACCAGGTTCTGAAAGCTATGCAGAATTCGCTAAGGTATCTCACGTTGTTCTGGATATGTATGTTAAAACAGCTTATCTAAGCCCAAGGAAAATTGATGCCTCCAGCAATTGCAGCACTAAAGCACTTTGTTTCAGGACGTTGATTTAGATTAGTTACGACAAAACATCTGAAGGTAGAAAACTAGATGCCTTCATCTGGAGCTGAGTCCCATCTTTTGGGTAATATTCATTTCATATGATTCTAGGTTTAATATTCTGAATGCAGGAGTGTGATCTGGTTGCTTAACGCAGTCATCTAGTGCCCCTGAGACATCACAGAGTACTTGTGGCATTTGCACAGGGCTGACATATGACAGAGTCAAGGAGATTTGCACCATTCTGGACTGACAGCTAGAGGCCAGGCGAATATGCGAGGGCATCTCATTTGACAGCAGATACCTATGTTTAGGCAATTAAACTGGCTGCGGGGGTCTGCAGCATTGATACGTGCATCTCAGCTAATCATGTAGATTGTCTTAGTGAATTGACAGTGACCTGAAAGGGAGAGAGAGAAAATTCTTAAGTGAAATTCATTCATCTAAATCAGAGTCTAAAGTAAGTCTTTCCTGTGAGCTATGAGAGACCGTACATTTCTACAGACTATAAAGGAAATTAAGATAATTTAGGTAGAGGAAGACATTGAAAGAGAAATTAGTTGAATTCAAGTTTTTAGTCCACACTATTTCTTGCAGCTTAACAAGAAATTACATATTTAACATTTCACTTCTGCACTGTAAAAACAATAAGATTTTTGACATTACTTTTAATGTGAACTGAATTGGAACCCTATTGTAAAAAAAAGGAAAAGTTTCATCTCAATATCAAAAAGTGAAATTGATCTTTAAATGCAAACATAAGCATATTAAAAGAAATAATGAAGATGTCATTAAAGCTGTACACTTTTAAAATTAGTGAAGTACAGGACAAAATGGCAAAAGCATGAAGTAGGGACTGAAAGAGCAGAATCTCTGACATTAACTGATAGTTTCAAAAGCTCCCTGAGTGGCAAAAAGGGACCCTATGCCTACCAGAGAGAGGAAAAGAAACAACAAAATACCGTAAGCACAGTGGGTAGCTACACACCATTTAATTTAACTCCAATTATTTTGAAAAGTGTCGCAAGTTACTTTTAGAGTTCAGGAGGATTTGTAGAAAACACATCCAGCAAAACACAAAAGGATCAGAAACAGCCACCACAACTTTGCAGAAAAAGGGTTGTCCATGAATAGGGCCTGGGAACATTCATGGATCAATACAAGCACTGCAGAAAATGGGCACACGGTAAAGGCCACCTGGGCAGCTGCAAGTCAGCATGTACTTTGCAGAGCACTGAGCTACGCAAGGAGCAAACTCACAGAGCTGGACGTTTTACCTTTATAATCAAAATATACTGAAGAATAATGGACCCACAGAGATTCAGCATAAAAATGATCAGTGATGTCATCTTAGCGCTTAGAGATTCAGCACTATCGCTGCATTTGCTGGAGCTATATTCAGTCTATTGAGCTTTTAAAATGGGGATTTCAGCTTTCCACTTTGAAATCATTCCAACTGCTGGACCTCATTTTTCTGCTGTGTAACTTTCTTTCTCATTTGATTAATTTCACTTCCTCTTTCCTCTTTGAATCAAAATTAAAAACTTGAAATGGAATAAAATGCTTTTTTTCTCCCCTTGAATATTATGTTACAGATTATGTAATTTTAATTTGTCTTCAGCTAAAAAGCACAATTCCGATCTTGTCTGACTATAAAAAATAACATTTTCTTGTGCCACAGATTAGCCCCAACCATGTATTCTCTGTTTTATCTCCTGGCTTCACGGTCCAAAAATAGTTCTCTCTATACTTTAATTTGATTGGCTCTGGGAAGTCAGTATACTTTTGGAAGTATCTTGTTTCTATTCCAAGATCAGCTACTCGGAAACCACAAGCGTATTTCTGTGTCTTGAAAGTGTCTTTCAGAACAGATTTCGTTTGCCAATTAAAGCTCCACAGCTCTCCATAAACACATTTCTTTCTGCATTAGAAATTAGGATTTTGTCTAAAACAGAATATATTATTGAAAACTCTTGTTCCTTAACAAACTTCGACAAATAAAGTTTCGCAAAAATGTAAGGTTGAATTCATCTCAGCTTTATAAATCTATAGCACAGACATGTTCACCTAAGTTAATTACTTTTGGTTTCCTTTTTAATAAGATTTAGATCTTATGTTTTAGAGGTAAATTTTATCTGCTTTAGAAAAAGATTAACTGTACCCTGGAAATACCCACTTTTTCTTCATTGTTTAATTAAAGGTAGCATATGGCTAGCTCCGTTGTAGAACTATATTGCTTGTATGTGCATTTGATAAAGTAAACCCCAGTCAGAACATCTTAAAAAAAAGCAAAAAAAAAAAAAAAGAAATTAAACATGAAACACAACTGAGATGTGATGTTCTCCCATTTTCCTAAGCCTCACACTTCGTCTTCAGCAGCTCCAGGGAATCTAAGAGAGTCTAAGTATTAAACTTCCTCACCAATAACTCTACTTTTTTTTTTTTTTCCTTTTTCTCCTTGGGAGGAAGATATTTTCTGACTCACTTTAACTACCCACCTTTCTATACACAAAAGTACACTGGTCTTTCCACTTTCTTAGCATGGTTTTGTATTTCTGTATAATGCCACTGCAGAGCAGTGAGGTAGAAAAAAATGGTAAAGAAAAAAGAAAAGCCTTGCTTCATTGTCTAACATCAGAGCTTTCCCTATTAAAAGTGCAAGTGCCTGGAAACATTAATGCTGCCATTGAGTTCCTAGTGAATTTGACAAAAGAAAGTGAGATCTTGAAAGCAGAGCTGAAGGCAGAGACCCTCCTAAGTTACGAGAAGCAGAAATAATTGTCTGCAAGAAAAATGTATTGAAACTTTTAAGAAAGTGTCAGAAATTACTCTTCCTTCACTCACTGTCAAGCAGTCAAAGAGGAAGTCTGCTTAAAGCTCTGAGGAGAAATATATCCTACACTCTCCTGGGACATTGCGACTATTCACTATTTCTTATTCCCCTGTTATTTGCTCTAAATGCAGATATGTATACATATGGGAATGAGCAACAGACAGCTAGACTTCTAAAACAAATATGCCTAATGCTCACACCTTCATTTGAAGGCAAAATCTGGGGAAAACTCTGCAGCTTACAAACAAATAGCATCACAGCTGCTTGCTTCCTCACTGTGAAAGGAACAGACTGACAGCTTAGAAACCATATTCCCAGAAACAGTTAGTGGTCAGAAGCCGCTTCACGTGTGCGCTTCTGCCATGGGAGTTCTGTGTGCACCCGGAAGGCGACCTCACACCTTTGGCTATCAAGAGAACTGATTCGGTAACGGTAAAAGCAGAGGATGGGTTACCAAGGAAGAAAGATTTTCTACAAAGTACTGCAGAAATTTCTGATGACTGAATCCATTTTCTTCGATGCACTTCATTTTTTTTTCAAAAATATAAGTTTGAGTGAGAATCCATGTGCCAAAAGGTACCATTACTATGTATTTGTAATGGATATTTTCAATGATGTCACACATTTCATGATTTAAAGTCTCAAACAGTTCCAATAAAAAAAAATCTCCAGCATTATTGAAATGTGTTGAATAAATGAGTGCTCTTTTGATTTCCTATTTGTACATTTAGTTTTGCATTGCCTATAATTATCTTGTCAATTCACCTTTGGCTGTTTGGAAATTTATTACTTGATGTTAAAAAGGAGGGATCCCAGTAAAGCTTTAGAATATGAATATCAAGGCTAGGTGCAGGTGTTACAGCAGTCAATGAAAATGTTGCCATTGGTTCCAAAAGAGCAAGAGGTAACTAATGCAACAGTGTTTCATCTATTTGTACTTGCTAGTGGGCTCAGAACAATGGCAATTTTAGTCTTCTGTCTCTTTTTTTCTATATTTTTTATCTTCATGGATGATCAATTTATGTCCTTAAAAAATAAATATGCTATCAATCGACCATCAGGTTGCAAAGGAGTCTTCAAAACACTTCAAAACACTAAACAGAATATGTGGTTCATTTTAAAATAAAGAAAGACTGTTGAGACTGAATTTGCAATGAGATCTACTTTTTGTTTGTTTGTTTGTTTATTAAGTCTTGTCAGAGATAATGCAAATCCATGTGTCCTAAAATTAACTATTACCCATCTGAAGTAGCTGTAGTGTATGTACGGTTTTCAGCACTACAGTTCAAAACTGTACAATTTACAAAAAGATTAAGACAAAAATTTTCCACTTTACTGAATGCACAACTTCAAAGAAATCTTTTTCTGGTCTAGTAAGAAAAAATAACCCAAGGAACCATTACCAACTGAAATTCCTACACAGATATGCTGTAAACATCCCAGATTCTTCTGTGTTCTTAAAAGAAAAGAAGCAGTGCATCAGGAGGTTGCTTAGTCACAGAGCCTTGTGTGAGGGAGGACTCTAGTAAGAGAAGTTTAGAGAACAGGAGAACAACTCTTCAGACTCAAGTTAAAAGTGCAGTGACTTTATAATCCCTCTGTAGCCAAGCCATAAGACCTATCTACAAGATACATAGAAGTTTCCAGGATGATTTTTCTTTGAAGGCACAGAGTGCTCCCTCAGCAAGTTTGCAGATGATACGAAGCTGGGAGGAGTAGCGGATACTCCAGAGGGCT
>JAUBNY010001173.1:147576-164094 GCA_032275445.1 Crypturellus soui
GTGCCTACTCACCACTGTCCATGGTCTTGCTTCAAGCAGTACCGAAATCACGAGAGGAGCGAGAGCATCGTCCGCTGGAGCGCAGCCTCCGCGCGCCGTGGCTCCTGCGCGGGCGCTCGGGGAGGCTCTGCATTTTATACTTCCTGCACCTCTGCAAGAGGCTCACGAGATGCCCTGCTGTCGCTGACATTTGCTAGACCCTCCTCTTTCTCCTCGTGCTTTCACCGGCACAGGAAAGCCGTGCCGCGCGCCCCAGCCTCTTCAGAGCGCTCGGTGTCCTCAGGTTCTTCCTCAGCGTGAGGCGAAGTCGAAACCACACGCGCTCATGTGCTCCGAGGACGCAGTAACCCGAGTGGGTTCTGCTTTTGCTCTGACACACAAGAATTGTGATTTTGGTAAAGGGACGAGGAAAGGCTCTTCTGTTATTTCTGCTTCTCACGGTAGATCTACTGGGTACTCTTTGTTCCTAAGTTGACACAACTTCAATATAAAGCTTGTTTTGTGGCTGTCCAGCTTAGACAGCTGCCTTGCAGCTCACTGCTGTAACAACCAGGGATAAGAAGCATCAGCAGCTCCTTCCTCACCTTGTCCTTCACTCCTTGTTGGGAGGATTCCTGCTTTGATTCCGAACAGCCTTATTAAGGACAGTCGCATACACATGTACCTACTATACAAAATTCCATTTCAGCTGGGGACACAGGGATTGCTGTCGTTGCCTATCAGCATACCTGTGCAACCTGTTTTAGCACCTTGACCTGTGCATCTTCCTCTTACGGTAGGTCAGTGCTGTTGCTGCAGCCTCAAGAGATGGCAAAATAAAGCCTTACAGGATGGATCTGAGATGGAGCTTAGAGCTCCTAACAGGCTCAGCGGTGCCGAGCACGTTGGGGCTGCAGTTTGGCACGCAGATGTCCTGCTTAGGGTGCAAAGAGAGTTTAATAGTTCAGGATGGACCCACATCAGCCAGCTCACTGAGCAGGGAACTGCCAAAACTAGCTGGAAAGACCAGTCTCACAAGAGAATGAAACTTGGGTGATTTTGTGTGATTGGAAAGCACCTAAAAAGACCCTGTTTAGCCTCAGCGAATTCAAAACAAAGCAAATCCAGTATCTGTGGTCACGTTGATTCTTTTCCAGGGAGGAAAAGGAGGATTGATGGTTAAAGGATTTGCATCTAGGTGATATTAACCAATTTAAAGATGATATATTTGCTTACAATATTATATATAAAAATATACTTAGATCGTATGTGAACGGCTATCTGTAGTTTCAGACCCATCTTAAGCTTTGTGTCAGTCCAGTTTTCTCTCAAGTACCTTCTTGGTGTTGAGCTCTGGGTAAGCTGGGGCCAGTGCCGTCTTGCTCCCGTTCTGGAGTGCTCAGCGTGCGCTCCGAGCTCTGCCAAGGCAGCTCCGATCCTCCACTCTGCATCCCCTGTGTAACTCACCCAAGGCTGGGCCCTCCCCCAGGTAACTGCACGGAGCACCAGGAATCAGACCTGGAGACTATCAGTATTTTCATCTGTATTTCCCGGTAGGTGACCCACAAAGTTTCCTTAGCATTGCATGAGCTTTCGGTACTTCTGACCTGGCTCTTTAGGCAGGTGCCGTTCACAGCTCTGGGGCTCTGTTCCTGTATTTGCTTTTTGTTCATCGATTCTCGAGGCAGGTAGCTCTACCTTGGAGAGCTCGAGTGTAACCACTTCCGCGAGAAAGCGCTGGAGATCAAAGGCTTCTCTCAGGTATCAGCAGAATACCTAGAACCAGTGGGTGTGAAGTCTTCAGTCATTGTGCTGCCTGTGGGGGTGGTGGGTAAAGATAGACACAAGCCCCTGATTTGACTCTCTCTACTTCTAGAATTCTCAGAAGAGAATCAGGCTTTGTCTCTAAGTGAATATATCACCAAATCCATGGTGACTAGAGCCAGAAAACAACGAGAAGAAGGAAGCTTTGCAGGTAATGGCAAATATTCTGTGCATATTTGCAAGTTCAGAGTTTAGGTACATAATAGATTGTGTCTTGTCAGAGCCTGCTCCTTTCAGCAAATCGTGTTCCTGAAAACACAGCTGGAAATTTTTAGAACAATGACTTGCAGTGGGTTTAATGTACTGAATATTCTTGTCACGGTAAGACAAGTCACGGTTTTAGAGTTGGCTAACTCTAAAACATTTAACCAAGTTTTGTTTAATTTGGATGGCTTGTTTGCAATCCATTGCAACTGTGCCTTAATGGCTCCGTGTCTTCAATATATTCCCTTGAATACGTCCTTCCTGTGAGCTACCTTTGGGCACCCATGAATATTCAGACATAATACACTCCTCAACAGTGCATGGCCTAATCACTACCTTGTGGTGTTTTCACAGCATTGTATGTTCTTTATTCTAAAATTCAAGTTAACTATAAGAAAACAGTCAAGATGGAAACTATCTGAATTCACGGGTATTTTGTTAGAAACTTGATTTATTATTGTGTTCCACTGCAAGAAAAGAAATCAGTGGTACGATTTGCTACCTGCACTGCAGTGTTATAGCTACATGGAAATTATTCATCAATATTGCTTTTCAAAAGAAATGCAGTTCCCAATAAATTCCACAGGAAATTAGCTCAGAAGAAGATTTCACTTCAGGTTGGTTCTACACAAATTAAAACACTAAATTTGATGAACTGAACCGAAAGATGCTATTTTGAACTGATTATTTCAAATTTATATGACATTAAATTGCAGCTCATTCAGTGATGAAATGTCTGATGGGAATTTAGTTGATATATTTCACATCTGTATCCTGGTCTGTAAAATAGGACTTCCTGCAGTCCCTGTTTCAGCCAAGTCAGGGATATCACGGTGTGTCGTAGCAGATGGTGCCTGGACAGCATGCACGGGCTGGAGGGGAGCTGTGGTATCATCTTACCAAGCAGAGCTCAGAAGGCTCTATTGTGCCTTGACAAGGTGCAACTTCATTCTGAAAAGGCGTGAAATAAGGTGGTTCCATGTCCCCAAATCAGAGCTTTCCTGCATTTCCTATTAGTTTGGCGTTAACGGAATTGGGACGTTAGCAGAGATGTAAACGTGCATCAGTGGGTGGAAATTCCATCCAGCTTCACCTGGATGCTCAGACAGTGCTCAGCGGGCAGCACTGACAAACCAGAATGACTACAGGCCAACTCCAGGCTGAGCATCAGCAGAAGGTTTTTCATAAAACTGAAATAAAATATAACAGGCTAAGTTTAGGTGTTACGGGTGCCTTGCCAGCTTCTGATCTGACCCTGTCTTCCCTGCATCCTGCCACAGGAGAGGACAGCATGGAGCACTAAAGGAAAGCAGCCCTCAGCCCACTCCATACCAGGGATGTTCCTGTTCTGGTGCTGATCTAAGCCACAGATGGATCCACGGATGGATTTTTCCCCTTTACCTGAGGAAGACAGAAGCGCTGGTGAGTTAAAAGGGAGCTCAAATGCCACTTCCCAGTAGCTTCTCTTGCATCGCAGTGAGACCACGATGTCTCTGCTGCTTTGCCAGGCAGACAAGCCCCAGTACAAAGCCAAGGTCCCTGGAATCTCCCAGTTTGGCCTCCTGCCCACATACCCTTCTCCATGCCAAGGCTACTGGGCTGGCATTTCAGAGACCCAGAGGGAAGGTTCCCCTGCTGAAGTCAGTAGGTTTACTCCAGGCAGGTCTTCAAGCAAACAAAATAGCAGAAGTGAAAATTGAAGTAAATTCCTGACATTAAGGATGGTAGCGAGTTGGGATTCTTCAAGAACAGGGGTTCTTACAGGGTAGTAGGGGATTCCCTGAAAAAAAAAAATCTTATGATTATGATCTCACTATGAGGTTATTAAAAGATTCTTATACACCCAGCAGAGGAAGTAATCTGCACAGCGGAGTCGCTCGCCTCAAGAATAAACGGCTGCCCGCGGCCGCTGGCGTAAACGCTGCCCCTGTGCCCGCCGCACGGTTGGTGTCACCGGGAATTCCCCTCTCTCCCTGCCTGCATCATAGCAGGGATGGTGGCATTCTCCAAGTTCCCTTTTTTGCAAAAAAATACACCACCAACTTGATCAGAATTGCATCTGCTATGCCCCAAAGTGGCTTCCTCAACCTGCCGTCCAAGAATTGAACTGTCACAAGGGAGATGCACCCAAAGACTCAAGCGAGCAGGGCAGCACGTGCTGGGAGCAGGGAGGGAGCTCCCTGGGGAGGAGCAGAGCAGGGCAATGAGCCACTGCCCCAGGCTGCTGCTTGCTCTGGCTCCCCGAACGCTGCAGGTCAGGCCCTGGGCTTACAAAGTAAGTGTCGCGCTGCATTTCATTTCATGCTTGCATTTTTCCTGTCACCCTTTCTGGTTCTCCCCCAGTCTCCTCTGGAACAGCTGACGGGATTTTAAAATGGGTCTTTCAGCAAACTGAAAGTAGCTGCTCACAAAAAATACTGCTTTTTATAAGCAGCAAGTGAAGCTATACATGATAGCTTAAGCAAAATAAGACAACAGCCAGATAACTGCAAAACCACTTCAAAAGAAGAAGAAAAAGAATAACACTACGCACACACATACGCTGAAAACAGTGAAAAAGAGTGTCAAAACGAAAGAAGGGAACTGAGAACAAAAACAGATAGACCTGAAAGCAAGGATTCATCCTTCAAACCTATAGTCTAATGGCTGATTTTGGTTTAGTTCTCTGTACAAATTCCACTCGGGAGAGATCTGCAGAAAACCCATGTCATTTCAGTTGTGTTGGGCGTTCCTAGGAGACACTGCAGGTCTGGGAATCAAAGCACTTGGTTATTCAAAACTGCAGTCAAGTGGCGTGAACCCCTTCAAGCCACGAGCGCCTCCCCGGGGCTGGAAGTGCCCTGGCAGCTCATTGAGGCCCCTCGAGCTCGGTGCAAAGTGGCCCTGTGCACCCCTGGGCAAGCTCAGCTCGCGGCCAAGGGGAGCGGGGAGCGTGGAGCTGATCTCCAGCCTCTGCTGAAGCCTACAGCAACGTTCACACCTGCATTTCCTTCGCCGCCGTGCAGTGAGTCACGCTGAGAGCAGGCAGCAGAGCTGGGAGTGCAGAACCCCCCAGCACCATGTCTTTATGCAAGTCCTTAATTATGTATAGGGAGAACTATACCCGGTAATGAAGTTACCATCAGGCAACAGTAATAGATGGAAGATGGTTTGTGCTCAAGATGAGCTCTAAGAGGATAACAAGGAAAGTTCTAGGTCACAGCAAGATCACAACCAAGCACAAAATAAGCTTTGGACCGATGAATTTGCAGCCTCGCATGCAAACTAGTGCCTTAAGTTACCAAACTGAGGTCTAAGAAATGCAGTAGCCCTGATCTGCTGCTCAGAAAATGCTTCTTCTCAGCCAGGTGACTGAGATGTAGCAGCTGATGGGCTGCTAAACCCTAGTGAAGCCCCGCTCGGTGGTTTGTAATGCAGTACAGTTAAGTGGTGACAAACCCAGGTTGCTCCTGACAGACTCTTGCACCCACAAGCGTGATCTCCACAATGCTGCTCGAGCCAAAACATGAGGGCATGGGTGCTATTTTGGTGCAAGAACCTGTTTTTCTTTAGCAAAGAAGACAGTTTATGGTGTAAAACATTGGCAGCAGCTTTCAGGTGTTTATCATTTGCACTCAGAAAAGCTGTTACTGTCATTAACTTTGCACTCTGGATTTTCTGCATGCAGGAATACACTGATAAGTTAACCTGCATGAACTAAAAGGGGTTGGTTAACCTGCATTAAGCCCCCAGAAAGACAATCATGTTCCAAATTAAAGTGACCATAATTTAAGTTTGTTTAATTCACACCACTGGATATTAAGTTAGTGTAACTGTAGTAAATCAGCTGTGGCATAACTTCCTAAGGGTCACCTCAAGTTATCTAAAAGCTACCTTCTAGACTAATGTTTTTAATGGAGCTTTTTCTACATTCAGGCCACCCAAACCTTTTGCTGATGCTTAGGAACGTTTTTTTCTTCATTTTGATCATGTTTCTCCAAGATAACCTTAAAAAAACAAAAGAAAGATGAAGATAAACACTAGATTTTTTTTTGTATTTTGTGCAGGGATGTGACTCCAGATGGGCTCTGCCTTATGGGACAGGACACGAAGAGGTTCAAACCTCCATCCACCCGCACTTTCCTGAGAACAGGTAGGAAAGACTGAGCCCTCCCTTTGGCACCGGCCACCTAAAGCTTCAGCTCCAGCCCAGAAAGGCCTTTCTCTCTGCTTGCTTACAAAGTGTCTTGTCTTTAGACCCCTTTCCTCAGTGCACACCTCGCTCTATGCACAAAGCTTCCCTTCTGTTTTAAGGGGAACATTTTTCATTACAGCTCTTTCTTGTTAGGCAATTGCAGAAAGAAAAGAAAGTCAAAGTCCAGTTTCTTCTTGATGTTTTTCATTTCTATTTTGCCATAATCAGTAGTAAGCAGGAAACCTGCAACTGCTGCTCACAGTCATCAACAGGGCACACAATATATTCTGGTATCAGCACAATGTTATACAATATATTGTGGTAGCAGCAGCCTTACAGGGTGAGGGGGTTAAATCCACAACCTGAACAAGGGCAGTTTCAAGCCCTGGTCGCAGTCGGGAACCAACAATTTAACCCACACGGACGGTACCGGCGCAGTCCTACCTGGCGCGGGCCGGGCTGCGCGTTCGCCCCAGCCCGTCTCGTTGCCAACGAGGCAACAGGAGGCCTCGAGAGACGCCTGGTGGCTGCGGCGCTGCCTCTCAGCCCTTGGCAGCCGCCTGGTGCCACCAGTTGCTGTCCCACATCCCGGGGGAACAGCAGTTTTCCCAATAACGCAGCGGTCAGCAGTGGGATAGAGAGGGGAGCACAGGAGTAGAGCAAAGACTGCTACTGCGCTTGCAGTGGAACTGCATCACCCCGAGATTTTTAGACTGATAGACAGCCTGAAAGGGCTTTTAAAAAATATTTTTAAATAGTTCTGGATTTATTTTAATAAAAGCAAGAAATATTCAGCAGCATTTAGGGCAGAAAAAGGGAAGGGAAAGCAAAGGAGAAAGGAGCTGCAGCTGACTCCATGAGACACAGCAGGATGCAAGAGGGAATATTTCATACAAGATGCAGCCCCTGCAGCTCATGGGAACTAAGAGAAACACATCTCAGGGCAGGTAAAAGGCCTCATCAAATCCTGCTTTGAATCAAGCAGAGACAATTTGGACCCTGTTCCCCTCAGCCCAGGAAAACCTGCTGTTTGCCAGCACATCCCCTTCGTGTTGGGAGCTCCAGCACCCCCAGCTGTGAACTCTCCACAACCCAGCCGCGATGACTGCAGCAAAAACATATGTCTTAGGGGTGGCCTAACTGCCAGTCTTCTGGGATAGGCTGTTTAATTGACCCATCTAACCCCCCTTTAATGTAATTTGAGTATAGTGTTTTTCCACTTCTTGCTTTAAACTGCAGAGCGTTATTGCAGTATGATTTTTTGAACATCAGATCATCTTTCCTTACATTCAGGAAGCTGTCCTGGCCTTTATCTGTGCTTGACTTCAGTTTTACTTTGATATTTTATCCAGCTAAACATCTAAAGCTCTACTCATCTGTTTTATTCTGTTCTATCATCAGGATAATCCTTTATGTAAGCACAGCTCCTACAAAGTGCTCCTTTTGCTCGAGATGGATTAACATAAAAAACAATAACGCACTTCACATGGGCTAGTTCTTTTTAGTTACCCCCATTTTCTTTTAAATTGGCAGCTGCACAAAGATTTGAAGTGTATTCTTTGCCCAAAACTAGCCTCAACTGCACATACAGGATCATACTTTGGAAGGGCATTTAGGCACACACAGTTTTGGGGAGGCTAAGCCCCATATAGTTCAATGCCAGGGAGGTGCTTAACCTGTTGACTTGTTTTTTAAAGTCTCACAAGGTGCCTGGTTCATAATTTTAATCTAAACACCTTTGTACATTTACCCTCTGGGGCCTGCTCCAAAATTAACACCTATTACAGTTCAGTTTTGTAGGTCAGAAGACTTCTACGAGTGATAAAATCTGATAATCACATTGCAAAAAATAATCATCTTTAAAGTGTCTTTTTTTTTATAACTTACTCTCCCTGGGTAACTGCTAGTGTATTTTGTGGGGAGACAAAAGCATATTTTGCTGAACTGCCAGACACAAGAGAAGCTCTGTCTGCCTGACTTAACCCGCAGGGCAGACTGGCGCGGGCTGCAGAGCAGGGGTGCTGTCAAAGGTCAGAAAACATGAGTCAGGACCCCCGCTCCCGTGCTGTTTGCTTGAGGAGGAAAACAGACCCGAGTAAACAACTGCCTCCCCACGGCGCAGCGTTTCGGGCTTGGCTTGTGTTGGCAGTGCCCGGTGGGCACAAGACGTGCCCACTCGGGGGGATCTCAGGAAAGATAGTGCAGGCCCCACAGCTGGTGTCTGCAGCAGCACAGGGACAACACAGGGATGGCACAGGGACAACACAGGGACAGGGTCCCCCAGAGCCCCCACAGCTGCATCTCCCCTGCCCGGGCGGGCTCCGTGGGAGGGAGTGCAGTCGCGGTTCCCTGCGCCCACTGCCCGGGCAGAGCGGGCAAGGGGCAGAGGCGGCAGCAGGGGGTGACTCAGTGCAGGCTTCGCCCCGCGGCGGGTGGGCTCTATCTGCTCCATCTTCCTCGTGGGAGGGTTTGGGGCCCTCGCGAGGAGCTGGGGCTCGCAAGCAGCTCTGACTGGGGCTGCAGGTAGCCGGTGGGCTGCACAGCGGGGCAGGGAAGGGCGATGCCAGCAGCACGGCCAAGGAGAAGGCCTCCTTGCGAGGCCAGTGCCGGCGCTCCTGGGCCTTGCCCATATTCCAGGGCTCCTCGAGCTCTCTCCCTTGTCCGTGCTGCTGCTCATGATCCTGATCAGCAGCTGGCAGTGCCCGGTGCGGGCCCGGGCTCGTCCCGGTGCTCTTGGTGGTCCCCGGTGCTCACACACCTCGCAGGCACCTCCTGCAAGAGGAGCCTGCACCTCTGCCCAGCGCCCGCGCATTGGCCAGTGGTTCAAACGCTGCCTGCTGGGCACCGTCCAGGGGCTTTTCGGGTGCTGGGATGAGCTCCCACCCCCTTGAAAGGGACCCCTGGGCACACACCCTGAGCTGCAGCACACCCAGCTCTGCCAGGAACTGCTGCTATTTACACGTGTCGTAAGAATATGGAGCAGATGAGGAACACACGCGGCCTCCAAGCAGCAAAGCTGCTGCACAGATAAAAGCAGTTGCACAATAACTGAAAATATCAAATGGTCTCTGTATAATCAGAAAGCCTTGCAGAAGGAAACTCCAGCATTAATTTCTTTTCCTTCCCAGTTTTCAGCTCTGCTTTATATTTTCTGCAACTAGTATCCCAAAACAATCAGTAGCAGACTTTATGTTTGCAAATAAAAGCGACTTTATGTTTGCATGTTTCAGAAAGCTGTAACTTCATCTGTAGGAATTAATTAATAACTGGCTCTACATGCATTCTCATTTAGCACCTGACCGAGCAAACTTGTTGTTCAGATTTGTCCATTCGGGAAAATCAGTCGCAGTGCTGACACTGCCGTGTACTTGTGGGGTTAGTCTTAACATCTCCAGTCAGGATACAGTCAGTTTTCTAGAGCCTGAAGTTCAAGTTCTCTTTTGTAGGAGAACCTGCAGCTCTGTAAGACTCCTGCAAGCATTTCAGCAAAAATGTCTATCCGGTGTCAGCTGCCAAAAGGTTTACTTATCTTGGAGCATGAAACTAAGGTAGTACAAGGCAGTATCTCTTAAGTCTTCTTAACACATACGTAAGGCCGGGCTGTAGTGCCTGCTTTAATAACAGCTTGCTAGGGAAAATAAAGGAGCGTAACTGCTTGTATTCAACATATTTTGGTAATGAATTCCATGTATTGTTTTTTCTGCTCAGCTTTAGGGAAGGCTGATGAATGTGTCACCATCTTAAAAGACAACAACCAGACTACTGTAACTTTAAAAAACCAAACATGTTGGATTTTATTATTTTTAGACCATTAAAAAAAAGACCAAAAGGATTTTTAAAAACATTACCATCTGATATACCCACTGTTCAGTAAAAACATACTAGTTAATAGAAGTGTGTGCATCGTGTTCTTTTAGAGTTGGAGTCATGAAACGGCTTGTATCTGCTTTTGTAATCAGGGCATTTTTTTTTCCTTCAGATAGGGCTGTGTTTATACAGGGCACAGCGTGGCCTTTGCAGTACTTCTGTAGTATTGCCAGAGGTTTTGAAAGCTTATGGCAAGCAAAACCACTACTTTTTTTCTTCGCTGTTTGTACTGACTTCATCAGTGTGAGCTCAAGAGATAAAAGAACATGTTTAAACGCTCTCCTCCTTTGTATTTTGCTGTATGTTTGGCTGAGGTCATTCAGTCGGATTACAAGAGCAAATAAAAGAGTTAAACGGCGAAGAAAAGCAATGACTGTTGAAAAGACCTAAGACCTAATGTAGTCAGGTTATTTCAAGGAGACTGTGCTCTTGGGTTTGGAAAGGCACCTCCTGAGAAGCTGTGTGCAGAGCATGAGCAAACTTCCTTAGCTCTGGCACAACTACCGCATGAAAGAGAAAGCAGGAACAAAAGCAAGTCCTTGAACCGTATTCAGGAGCACTGCTCACGCACCAAAAACTTCCTTCAAAAGCGAGGAGCGAACAGGGCAGCTGCAGCAGACACCCGAGCTGGGAAGAACTGAACCAGCAGCGATTACCCACAGGAGACTGCTGCGTCCTGCTGGAAAAAGGAAAAGCTCTGGATTATACCCAGAGGTGAAGGGGCAACGTGGCTTTGCTCAATCCTAACGCCAATTAAAAGATGCATTAGTGAAGCTCTAACCTAACCAGAAAGCGAGTGCTGTCAGCAGAATGTTTTCCAGTTGTCCTGTGTCATCAGCCTCTGTAGCTGCAAGTGGAACATTCCCTGGATCAGCCCGTGCGCCGGGGTGGGCACGGAGATGCAGGGAGGCAAGTGAGGCCACGAGCAAAGCAAAGTGGGGACGACTGCTGCCGAGGCGCGGTACGCGCAGCCAGTCTTGATGGGTGCATCTCGCGTCAGCTACGCAGGAGCAGAACGGGCCCCGGGGAAAAGACATTTTCACTGCGATCACAAAATAGGAGAACAGCCTGATTTCTAATGTAAAAACTAAAACCAACACAAATCTTTTGAGAGGAAGATATCCCAAATAACATCTCTCCCTACTGTAGGGCTGTGTTTAAGAATGAGATGTTTTCTGCCTTTGTAAGACACACTCTGCCCCTAAAGACTCTTTTAAACTACTATGCTGATCCCTGACACATTTAAGAAAAGCCAGTACCCTTTGGAGAGAAGTGATACAGGCAAGGAAGATACAAAAGCCGTACAGCACATGTTGAACTCAAAACAGTATTTCATTAAAAAGAGACACATGAAACAAGTCAATATTTATTCTTTCTTCTCGCTATCCTCAGTGATAGGGTCTGCAGGAGGCTCTTCAACTGTCGCACTGTTGCTCTCTGAGCCAGTGTTGCTGTCACTGGTCCCTTCCTCCGCGGTGCTATCGACCCCTTCTTGGCCACTCTCCTTATCATCTGGGGTAGAGGTTCCTTCTTCACCGTTCTGCTGGTTTTCTGTGCTCTCTTCTGGATGAGGCTCTTCTGCAAGAAGATATTTTCCCATGTTATTTACATACCAATGCATTTATTTCTATTTTCCAATGAGAATTTAAGAGGCAAAGATATCCATAATAATTCCGACTACTTCATAGCAATTATTTCTACCATTTTGAGTGTGCTGAAACAGACACTGCTCTGCAAGGCCTCTCAGTGCCTGGGGTGTTTGCATCGTCCTGCCACATCTTCCTGAGAGTCAAACAGAGCTGCTAAAGCTCAGTAGAGCCACGAGAAAGCAACATCTTTCATTAAACCAGAAGCACTAGACTCAGATTCCTTGGCACGCTGTCCCTTAGGCTCGTGCTGCTAGGACAGGGGGACACTCCTAAATACATTATTTTTTTCTAATGTCACTGTATTGAACACCTGTAAAAAAGTTTGTAAATCAGTTTATAAGAGGGGCATGGAAAGAAGGGCATCATCCTTGCCAGACATGCATAGCAGAGCTCTTCATGAATATAATCCCAATATGCACCAGTGTAACTGATGGCTAAAGAATGAATTAGATGTAGAAAAGGTTCAGAAATCTTTTTTTTTTCCCCTGGGTACATTAAGTACTAAGCATTACATGCTGGTGCTGTGATATCCTTTCCTCTCCCCTTTTATAAGGGAGCAGTTGAATCAGAAGAAAGCAAACACCTGTGTTCACCAAAATGAAGTTAACTATTCTTAACATCCCGCTGAATGAGCCTTTCTTCCTGTGGACAGCAAGAATGCAGGACACTCCTCTTGCCGAGGGTGAGGCTCCTCTGATATAACGATGATCCTCCGAAGCTGCTGAAGTTGCTCTTCACGTGCAGTTACCTGTCTCCATGGGAGTGTTCTCCTCTTCTTTCTTCTCCTCCATTTTGCTAGCTGCCTGCTCTTCCTCAGTGGCTACATTATTTTGACTGCGCTCGGCCTGCTCAGCTGCTTCTTTTTCCCTTTCCTCCTGCCTCTTGCGAGCCTGTTCCTCAGCTTGAGCGATTTCAGCTGCAATTTTTTCCATATCCACTTCCACCTTCAAACTGCATAGCTAGCAATAAAAACAAAACAAAATTACTATCCTAGTTACACTGAAAAACAACACACGAAAACCCGATTGTACGTTCAGTCTTTCTACATGCAGCACAAGTCTTTGGATTTGACAAGGTTAATACAAGGATCTTCAGTAACTCAAGCATTATATCAGTCTAAGTCTTGCTTTTGGATGTGACAAGGACAGAGCAGTGGCTTTAGGCCACTTTCCTTGAATCGCTCTGGACTGAATTCAGTGAAGGCCGAAGGCTCTTACACTGGATTCTCTCAAAATAACCTAACTAAAGGTCACTAGTGGGACATGACAATCAGGCGGTTTGTGACACTTCAGGCAGTTTAGGACATTGCCTTTCATCTAGCTGGGAATATTCTAAAAGAACTAAACACAAGTAGGACAGAGTACTTCTAAATATGGGTAACTACACGTTCTAAGAGTATATGGAGAAAAGTGGAAGAGTTGTACCCTTTTTAGCTCATTATTGAAGGATTCTGTGCTTTCCAAGAACTTCCTCTTCTTCTCTTGGTGACGCTCTTCAATTTGCAGAAGCTCAGCTTCCAGTTTACGCTGGAAATGCAATTAATAAGAAGCTTAGCACGCGGTCAGCCCAGGTACTGGGGAGAGTTTACTGCGGCATATAAAAATGTTTAAACCCAGGACTTCAAAATGGCCCCATGTGATATGTTAAACAACCTTATGCCAAAATGTTTTCTTTGAACTAATATCTAATCATGAAGAAGTTCATGTAAAATTTAACAAAGCCTGAATAATAAATGTGTTTATGCAGCAACTCATGATGGCTGGGTATTAAAAATGAAAAGCAGGAGGTACTTCAGGTCAACAGTCCACTACCCTCAGGTGTACAAACTCTGTGTTGTCTTTTATATTATATACCCCATCGATAAATGGGCACAACATTTCAAACACATTCTCTTAACATGAAAAGACTAATTAACATTAAAAACCTAATTCTCAGGGATAACAAAAAGCACAGATGGTAAAATCTCCCATCTTGCCACTCCCAAGAAAGCCCAGAGCGTGCAGAACTGCCACTGACACGCAACAAGAACAGTCATGTAGATGATCAAATGACATGAGACTTGGAGTACAGCCTAACACCATTATGTTCAGCTGTTTTTGTATCATTTATCTTTACCTGATGAACCATTAAAGATTGAACCTGACGTTTAAGAACTTGCATTCTAGCTGTAGTGACAACGGAGCGCACATCGGGCACCACGCTTTCACTCAGGATCTCGCTGATGAGACGATGGTTCCTTTGAAAACGAGCCGTAGCCGTGTGCTTCATAGAAAACCCATCATCATAATCTGAAACAGAAAGTTCAAATGCATCTCCTTTAATTCCACAAAATGAACAGCTAAAGTCTAAGAGTCATTCCTCTGTAAATACGCTTTGTACAGCAGATCAAAAAGGCTTTTTTTAAATTGGAGGGAAATGAAAGTCTGAAGTAGTAAGACATGGCTTAATCATCACAGGTAATTTATAATAATGTAAGAAGATCATTCTAATTCTTTTTTTGGTTTTAAAAAAAATGTTCTTGGTACTTTTTTCCCCCCTCTAAAGAACAGTTGAAGTAAAAAATATGCTTTGGGAGAAAAGCAGACCTATGTAGATGAACATAGGTCAAGTGCTGGTCTCCTTATAAGCTAAATAGCAGATAAAAAAAATTAAATTATATAACTAGGTTAACATTGTGCTGTTGTAATATGCATATTACTAGGAACTCATTTTAGAAGAGAAATTCAGTTTCATGCTATAAAGCAGAATAAAATAACATTCAAAACTATAAAATCTGTTTTCCCCTATCTAGCAGCATTCAAGAGCTTCTGCCCTATAGAAGAGACGGAAGTCTCCCATGCTGCGACTTGCTGGTTGTTCAAGGAGAGCAGGTAAGGGTTTTAACATAACAAATGAGACACAGGCTGCAGTTTTGGTACCAAGAACTTGTCTACAAAACAGACTCAAGAAATTCCACTCAAACTAAGAAGCATTAAAAGCAGAGTGATTAATTAGCATTAAGCACTGGTGAGGACACATTTAGATGACACTCCCCTGAGTATAATTCACATTTCACTAATTAAATCAGTTAATTAGAAGGTATGAATTGCCTTCCAGAGTGTTGTCATATAGAAAAGTCCAAAAGTTGAGTTTATTTTACATGAAGTTTTCCTAATGGAGATTATTCTTTGGCTATTCATAAAATCTGAAGCAGAATCCCAATACAACATGCCAAAAAATACTACCAAAAAAGGGCATTTTCATTAGTTACCTGGTATTTTTCAAAGTGTTATGGTCCATTTCCCATTGGGGTATCCAATTTAAAAAGGGAAAAGAGAACACAGAGTGGGAAGACAGTAGATTCGCAAGAGACAAATATTAAGTAAATTACTCTCCTTAATAGTGTTCTATTATTGCCTTCTCAAAAAGTCTTCTTTTACACTAAGTTTCTTGATCCTAGTGACATGCATGCTAGGACAAAACCAACATTTGTGTCACAGAAAAGAATTTGCTGTTTCATCCCAGGTGTGAACACATGCAACTCGTCAGTTAGTATAGCCTTTTCTGCCTGGGTTAATGAATCTGCCTGGGTTAATTTGAGCAGAATGAGTTAGAAAGTCCCAAAATAACAGCTCATGGGAGCACCAAATACATGTCCAGAAATTTTGCAGATACCTCACACTGGGAAAAGTGCTGTTTGTCATTTATCTGAAGGGTATCTCAAGGGTAAGAAAAAAAGGGGGTGTCGGGAAGGGTGTAACTGCCTGAGCACATTTTTTACCCTCAGGTTTCAATGAGTGTTTATTTGGTCAGCCATTTAGTATAAATTTAAAAGCAGAAGTTAACTTCAATAGTCTAATTTCTAGCAAAGGGTGGAGTGTATTTCCTTAAAGTCAAATAAACTTCAGGAATTTTCTCATCAACTTGTCAATAGCAAGAATAACTCTTTCTTTTCTAAACAATCTTGAATGACAGAAGTTGCTGAACATGTTTAATGTTCAGTTCCTTTTGATCCCAGGACTCTGCCTGAGTGTCGGAATCATGGGCATCTGGTAATAAAGCACAAAATTCTCCTCTAGCTGGATTAAAGGAGGCATCTAGGCTTTCTGCAGTTTGCATATTAAAACCATTATGCAGTCTTAAATAGCCTGGTTTCTTTGGAGCTAGAAGCAGTATTTCACACGCAGTTAAGGCTAGAAGAAGTTCTGTCACTTGCCCTCTTAATTTTTGGGGACACGACAAAGCTGGTAGCTGCACAAGGTAAAAGGTTCCAGAAGTAGTTAAGAAGTATTAAAATAGAAAGCGAGGCATGTTAAGCACCGAGAAGGTTATACACTCATTTCCCGTGGTTGACATCTGTTTCTTTATACCGTAGGTCCTACGATGAGACTGTCTCACTGGATGTGCAAACAATTTCCTTTCTGCTTACCGTCCGGATCCTCCGCGGGCTGGATGCTCATGTAGGGTTCACCTTTCTCCATGCGCGACTGCCGCTGGCGGCTTTCCTCTTCCAGCGCGGCCTCGGCGCGGCTCTTTGCGTTGATGTAGGCCAGGTACGCAGGGGAGTTGTGGTAGGCCTTCATGGACTCGTTGTACTCTATCTGCAATATGACCAATATTGGGTGATGGCACCATGGGACAATTTCAGGCTTGACATAATTAGGTGCAACTCAAAGTGTAGTTATACAGACAAACTTATTTTGAAGCCTCTGGCTTATACAAAATTGCACTTTGCACAAATAGTTTCTTGCAGTTTTACATATTAGAATTGATTTCATTGACATTCATGTTTTAAAAACACTAATCGAGTTTTTAGATATGCTTCAGTCATAATACCCGAGA
>JAUBNY010001173.1:164194-184294 GCA_032275445.1 Crypturellus soui
TTTTTGAGTTTCGATCCATCCCTGCACTGGGATGATACAGAATGCTGCAGCCAGACTACTGTTTGTGTAGCAGGACTGCATCACTATTTTCACCTTCTTTGAAATATTTTCTCTTTCAAAAGTTTTCATTAATCTTGCTTTAAAATTTTCCTAGTCTAGATTTTGTATTGCGATTTGAGGTTTTGTAAGTGAAAATCAAGATGTATTCTACAATATTGTTACAAATAGCTAAAAGTGTTTTCTTTATTTTTTTTCCTAATAACTGGAATCCTTCTACCTAAAGAATGCAAAAATATAATCAAGATGGCCCCTGCCCCAAGGAGCTTACAATCTAAGCATTGTTACCAAGTTAAAAAGAGTAAATCCTTGATTTTTTTTTTGTTTCTGCTAAAAAAGCACCCGGTTTTGAAGCACTTTTCTATTGACTTGAATAAACAGCTCTAAGCTCCTCTGGTTTGGATGCCTACCAGGTTTAAGCACAACACAGCAAGTGGATAAGTTACTCTCTGTGGCTTAGGAAAGCTGATGCAGTAACAGGCTTGTAAAAGTCCTCAACACTTACCAACCTAGACAAGATGTAGCTGTCATCTTTTGTCATGAAGATCAATAAAAACAAATCAAATGCAAGAAAACCCTAAAAAATGGTATCTTTTTCCTATCAAGGAGGGATATACTATGCCACAACATGAAGTTACACCAGATTATACCTTGGAAACGAACCCCTACGTGACTGGAAGTCTTTTATGGACATGTTCACGACTCAAAAGTAGTAGTTGCAGAGCACCAGTTTTGAAAGAGGATTTTGGTGTTGAGACAATCTTTTCAACACTGATGTTGTACAATCAAATCCATTCATTAAACAGTTTAAATTGACACAATTATAAATACTTCATTTTGAATTAGGTCTAAAAACTGACCAGTCACAGTTGATGTACAGTTATTTAAAAAAAAAAGTTTAAGAGATGTGTCAGGACATATTTCCATTTAAGTTACATAAGGGGGTCTCGTGAATGCCTCATATATATCACTGCATGGGTAAGATGAATTTTTCTTCTCAGACCAGTTCCTAGAAGAATCAGCTGTAATAAACATCCCAGATTTCTTCCATTTACCTTTTCAGCTTCATATTCATTCAAATACTCTTGCTTCTCTTCATCAGTGAGATCTCGCCACATTCCTCCAATAATCTTGCCAATTTCCCATAACTTCAAATCAGGATTGGACGCCTTCACTTGGTCCCAGACCTTAACAGAAACAGCTGGAGCTTTACTAATGATATCTGAATACTTCCAAATTAAACATTTTATATTGTCATCTCAGTGTTCTTTCTGGAACCACCATGAAAAAACAGGATTAAGTTAGGAGTGAGTCTGGCTAAACTATCTCGATTATTTTCTGGGGCAGGAGGTCAGTAGGAGGCCATCTACTGAAACGGGCAACTGCTGAAATGGCTTTGGTTTCATGAGAATAGTGCCTTTAACCCTCTCAATTCTCTTCTCAAATGCACATCGCTGCATCTCTGGGAAAAAAAAAATGCTACTGAGTAAACACATCCAGCAGTAGGTTATGGTAAAGAGCACTGAGCTTTTCAGATCTGAATGTAACATTTCAAAATATTTTTCAGTCTTGCTGATCAATTTGAGTTCCAACAAGTTCTGACTCCACCAGAAATGTTTCTAACTTTTTAGGGAAAAAAAACAAAAGGAGCGAGCTGCCAGTGTTATTTCTTGCTGTGAGAGATTAGAACGCCACTTGACTTTTTTTGTTGTTGATTTTTGGCCTAAGACAGACACGCTGGTAAAGATACTTTACCAGGAGTGGAAGAATTTCCTTCTGGCTCACCCGCTGCAGACAGGCTCAAATGCCCTCCCCAAGCCCAATCAGATTTCGGACTCCCCACGAGTCTCTCTCTCCTACTTTCTGTCAAACAGTTCACAGAATAGCGAAGCAAACGTTGCCACAGGCTAGGTTGGTGAAGGAGAACATGCAAAGTCCACTCAATGCTACTCTTCAGTCCAGCTACAGCACTGTACCAAGCCCAGTTTACCACAAGGAATACTTCCTGTTTATAAAAAGTTCTGTCATAAGTCACAGGAACTTCTGAATGTGGCAGGGTGGATCCTTGTCAGCAGAGACAGTGGTAGTAAATTATCATTTTAGAGAATTTTTTTCCCCCCAGGCAATTGGCAACTGCATGAACAGATTACTGCTGCCATTATTCTGAAGGGCAATGCATCTGTACTTTAAAATTCCCTTAATAGAATGTGCAGGCTGTTAGAAGTAAAAGTTTAGAAGCTGAAACTAAGATAATAGCAATTAATTGTTAGCACATACAAACGCTAACGTTTATTATTACTTGCTTGGCACTGTATACCCACCTTCCGGCTGTACCTCATGTAGGGCATCAGAGGCTTATCTGGGGGCTTGGGGGGCTTTGGGATGGTAATACCAGAGGAAGCCTACAAAAGAACCGAATAAATCCATTCGTTAATGTGATCACTGCACAATTTCCATATGCACTAGTTCTGGAATACACTCATTCTTGTGTAGTTAAACAGGAAAAAAAACAAATAGCAAGCAAGATCACTCCCCCCGTAACTACCAGAACTGCAAACAGGTACCACAACCAGTCCTCACAGTAGCATTTATCCAATCTAAATTTGTCCTTAAGTGTGTAAGTTTATGGAGCAGTTTCTAGACAAATGTCCAAAGGGGCTCTATATTCATGAAACTGAAAGGCACAATTTAGAAATTTAGGTGGAAATGCCAATTGCAGCACGCTGTTTTCCTCACTTCTGATGAGCAACTGTTATTGTACCTGTTTTGACAAATTTAATGTGCCTACTGGGGATGGGGAATGAAAATAAGGAAAGAGTTTTTAAGAGCATGAAATTATCTAGACATTCTAGAAATGTTTGCTCAAACAAGCACATACACATTTATTATAGAAATATATTTTGGAATTTTTTAATAATATAAAAAGAAAACATTACTATGCAACTGATCTCTCAATATGGGCACTGTGGTACTGCAAGGGTCCGAATTAGGCTGAATATCCCTGTGTGCTCTTCTCTTCCTTTAGGTTAGTACATCGAGCACGTTGCTTGCACTAAAGAGCACTGAATAGTCAGCATTGCTGACGGATAGTGGCTGCATCCACCCGTTCGTGGCCCCTCAAGCTACAGAGCACCTTAGAGAACAGATTCATGAGGCAGGGTGAGTAGCACAGTGACGTTGCAGTCCAACTGCAGGTTCTGAAAACCTCAATTCTTCAAGCACTTACACATGCGAGGAGTTTCACCGTATTAAGTGGGACCATTTTTATGAAAATATAAAGCAGTTTCAAACTTTTCAACACTATGGCCATAGCTTAAACAAATACTTGGATCTGGCCAAAGAAGCTAGTGTTCAATATTTAGCTTCCAATTTTTTCCTCTTGATACTTTATTTTACTGAATTTATGAAGCTCTATGAAACAATGCATACAGAATTGCATATAGATATAAATAATGTACATGAGGTATATGCATTACCAAAATGTATACATATATACACGCACAGATGGATTTGGAAAACATTAACGGAAATTGTTCAATGCTTTTAAATTAATAGGAATTTAAAGACACCATACATATAGCGGTATATGCATGGCAGAGAAGGCTGCATATGCTTATGACATACAGAAACAATGAAAGTTCTGGACAACACCTGATTTATTCTCTATCAAAAGAGAAATATCGATGTTCCATTTGGTACAGGATAAATCTTTCCTGTAAATGTTTCAACAAACCAGATGAACTTCTGCGAAAGTTTATAAGAGTCATAAGGATGAAGAGCGCATCAAAAATGCCATCTATTCCTTATTAGTTTTTCTTCATACCATGCTCCAAATTGAAGTGTTTTCAGATAGAAAGTTTTACATGTGGGAAAAAAAAAAAAACCTTAAAAATATAACAGCTATAGGAATATTTCCTTTTTGTTTGTGTTTTAAAAGTTTTAAGGATTTGCTCTAATTCTGCTTAGTTATTAAAAAGTTACACTTTCCACAGCATGTTTTTCTTTCCTGACTACACTTAATGCTCAGAACTTTTAACTGTATTTAAAGAAGCTGCTACCTCTCTCTCATCACTTGAGTCCATCTCACTATTTATTCCCTGAAAAACGGATTTAACATCCATTTGCCTCATACCCACAGAGTACAGAATAAAGACTTGCATCTCTTGCATGACTCAGCAGTAGGATGCAACAACTAGAAATGTTCACCAGTTTGGAAGATATCTTCTTTTTGTGCTAAGAAGCCTCACTAAAATTAGTAGCTCCCTCCCTCCAAGAATAATTTGTACTCATACACTATAGACCTTTTCCCTAATCACTTGGTAGCCACTGAAGACCACAGAGTCTTTCTTTTTAGGATTCCATATCGCACTTCCACGTCACACTTTTTCCTTACTGAACAGAAGTCTGTTTTCCTGTAAAAGGTTTCACAGGGAAAGGGAAAAGGGGGGAGGGGAAAAATCAGAAGTAATTTCTGTTTTTATAAAAAGTGGCAGCAGCCAAGATGCAGAAGAACCTAACTCTAAAGCCATTTCTGGTCAATTCCTGTTGTTTGCCGGATGATGTAATAGTTGATTCTCCTACCGTGACCCGGCTGTTGGTGCCCGGGTTCCCTCCCAGCCTGTAGTTGTTGTAGGCCAGATGGCTGTATGGATTGTATCCCACAAACCCTGGTGTGCTGGGCATTTGCTGATGGAAACAAATGAGACAAAAACACGAATGAGATATGAGCTCAAACGAGGAGAACACAGAAATGAAAATGAACTGCAATATGACATGCAAAAGCAATCAGAATTTAAACAAGCAAATGAGGTGTAGCAGTTGATATCTTCTTAATATGTAAAAGTTACTCCAATACAAACCTATCAAGGAAACGGTGTTTTTAGCCAAGCATCACTACAAATTTCCGTCCGAAGTTTGTGGTTTTAATAAGTGTGTAACTTATAGAAACAAGTATTCCATAAATCCCTCACAGAGCTAATAAAATTGTTCCATATATAAGCTATCAAGCAGTTCGCAAAGAGTCTTATATCTGTACAATTAAACTTAAACAGTGACATATCAAGCAGCTAGGCAATATTTACTACCAATGAAAATCTCCACCTATGCTTATTTCCATCCTCATGCCTTTCCAACAAACATGAATACTAGCAACAGGAAAGAATCTCTCAAAGCATCATCTGTGCACCACCAGCAATATCAGAGGACTTCCTTGGTGATCTGCAGTATGTAAATATTTTAGGGAACTATGAGATTAAAAAGCCGAGGAGATGATGATTCAAGGGGATATAATTGTGTTATGAAGTAGACTGCTGAATGACAAGAGTTGAACGGCTGCAATAAAATCCACAGGTTAGAAACTGCAAGCTCATCTTATCAGATCACTACTTCATTGAGTCCAAGTTAGTAAACATATCTTCATTCACTCTGGAATTGGATCAGTTTGTTTTCACCTGCAGTACTGTAGGGAAATCTTAATTCTTTCCAGTCCCTTCTTTCCCATCATCTACATATATATCTGGACTGTGATGGTCCTAACATTCCACTATATAAAGTTTCATGGTGTCCTCTGGTGTTTCTAGGAGTTTATTAGGCACTCTGGCTCTAATAGGAAACATACATATCAAGAGTCTTTTAAAATCATTTGCTTACTGCATCCACTATAGATTATCCCCCCCTCCAGAAAAATCAATGAGTATGTTCAGGAACACCAGAAGAACCACTGTGACACCTACACAGATAAAACAGGCAGCAGGAATAGTCTATAAACTAAACTACATGCACTTGCAAAGTTCTCAAGCATAGGTGGACACAGTTTATTTATTGCACAAAGTTATTCTTTAAGAGCCAGTCTTCAAGTGTATGCTTTATTGCCAAACTCGTAATGCAGCCTGTGATCATGGTATAGGCAGTTGCTGTTTAATAAGCTGTGGTTTTACTGTAGTTCACTATTACTACAACAACAGGTTTTGAGTAAGTTGAATTACATCTTCAACAAAACTGGGTGACAACCAGTTGCAAGCTCTGTGGACTTAATTATTTATTTCTGCAAGACAAGTGTGAATATTAGAACTATCTTTACATTAGACAGTTGTTACTACAGATAAAACACTGCAGTGAGCGAGGACTGTCAGTATTTTGCTTAGAGCATTCACAGCAGCCGCAGGCAAAGTCTGTCCACTTCTTTTTGACTTGCCTTAGTAAAGCACAGACCGTCAAGGTTTGTGTGTGGAGTAATTTACAGAGTGCACAAGACCCTTATAAAACAGGCAATAGGTATCTTGTTGAAGAGCTGAAACTTCATGTACCCTTCTAGAGGCTTACTGACTCGAGTTAAAAATAAACGAACAAGGAAACCCCACTCCATATCAGCAACCGTATCAATATACTCAATTTAACATCCGCAGCCACACTAGGTCCCAAGGGAATCAATGTGCCCTATGTGTACACCTGCTTCTTGATGGAGGAATCCAGTTGTAAGAGCAGAAACCATCATAGTTTTTCTAATATTCACAAAAAGATACAAAATGGTGTGAAAATGAAAACTGAACAAACTAGGCCAAAAGCAGTAAAATATTTTATTTTCAGGCATTTTTAAGAACAATCTGCTTACACAGTATAGCATTTTCAAGCCCTTTAAATGTAATCTGGTACAGTGAACGTGGAGGATCACATTTCATCTAGATCCCATCCTGCACTTTTCATCCCCGATACCCTATGAACACTGCTGGATCAGACCTTTCAAATTCCCTTTGGTCAAGAATTTCATTAGCATCTTTTGCACAGAAGATTAGTGCAATCTTCTCCTGTCAATGCAGTAATCCTTAAATGCAAGGCGTTAAAGAAGAGCAAATGTTGTATAATGGATGTCTTTGCTTTTAGGTGCTTTCCTGAGCACACTGAACGTGATTCAAGACCACGTTTTGTGTTTCTGTAAGTATCTTTCCGAAACATAGCGTTAAATATTTTGCATGCAGGGATTTCAAGAACTTGGAAAAAGACTGTCACCGTGTTTTGTTATTCTGCTCCAAAAATGTGCCTGTTCTTGCATTGTACTAATGTCAGTTAGGTAGGTACAAAAGAAACATCAAGACACACAGTATTTGCCCATGCTTTGGTAAAAGTTGAGCATGACATTTTAGAATTAAGTGTGTATCAATTTGCTCATATATATATATATACATTCTTTCACAATTTGTGTTAAAAAAAAATTGTTAAGATGGATTTAAACAAGGTATATCATGTTACCAATGAAACAATTAGTTTATGTTGCCAGTGCAGGAAGCTGATGCACCTTCAGTGTTACTGTTGTGGGAGGTTATTAAAGGCTGTATCACCAGATCTGCGTTAATGAAAAAAATCTCTATACTTACGGTTGCTGGAGCTGGGGTAGGAGGCGGGGCATAAGATGGCCTTTCTGTTGAAAGATAAATGCAAGCAAAAAACATTTTTCTTGAAAATGCAAATGAATGCTTTAACGCATCCAGACTGCCAAGCATTGCTCAAAGATTTAGAGAAAAAAAAGAGAGAACCTAGACTCAAAAGTTTTCCCATTATTTAGCTTTTATTTAGACATAAAATTAAAGGCTATAAAATGCATTTAAAAGCATTTAAAAAGAAGGTAAGCAAAAGCATAGAGAAAAAAACATCTAGGATTAACTCTGATATTTAAATTTTCTATGAAAACAAAGAATTGGACATGAGAAGTAGCATTTCCTATTTTACAGTACGCCTTTTTTAGACAAACAGGAAGAGGCCACGTTCTGGTCACATCTGAGATGCCAGAAATCAGCACCAGCAAGACGTAAGCCCAAGAGTTTGGTCAGAAATGACTACACTTCCTGTCATCCCTCTTTATACAAGGAATAATAGTTATCTCACAGGTAGGTTCTACTGAATCAGATCTTTAGTTCAACAGATTAAAAGAAGAAAAATTTTTTAAACTTACTTGACATTTTGATAGGCAATTTTTCAGCCACCTGACATTATATTTGTAATTCTGAAAAACAAGAGAATATCATGCTGTTTAATACCTAACTCTCCCAAATCTCTGAAGCTTCAGTTGTTAAAATTATCATTAATAACTTAAAAAAAAAAACACTTTTGAAATAAAGACAAAATAAGGTTTCTTAAGAACTAAAGGATAACAGTTCCTTAAAAAGGTGTGCGCTTTCCAAGGAAACTGGCCTTAAACAGCTATGATCCAGGACACGCCTTATCGTCATTTAGGAGTAACTAGGACCTCGGGAGTAACTCTCTGCCCTGGGAATTGCAGGGGGTTTTTAATCACCATTTCGCGCGGCTCCAGGACCCCGGGGCGCGCGGGGCCGCGTTACGCGTTTGGTGCTGCGAGAGGCAGCGGGAAGCACCGCACAGGCAGAAGCGGCTGCGGGGGCGGCACCTGCCCAGCGCAGCCCTTGGCCGCGCGCGGAGCCTCGAGCCTTTTGTTCTTTTTTTACCTCGTTTTCCGCCCCAAAACGCTCGCGGAGCCCCGCGCCGCAGCGGCGCAGCCGCCGCCTCCTCCTCCTCCTCCTCCCCGCTCGGGCCGCGGCCGCCCCGATCCCCACCAGCAGCGCCCGGTACCGGGAAGGCCCGGGCCGGTTCCGCCACCTCCCAGCTGCCCCCACAACGCGGGCTGCCCCCGCCCCGCGGCGGCGCCGGGTCCGGACGAGCCCTCCCGCCTGGTCGCGCCTCCCCGGTCCCGGCCCCGCCGCCCTCCCGACTCACCGGCTCCGGGCCCGGCCGCGCTCCCTTTGTTCCCCACAGCGCTGGGCGGCAGCGCGGGCCGCGCCTGCACCGCCGCACTTTCCACACGCAGCTTCCGCACCGCACCCCGGTAGCGCTCGCTCGGGTTCCGCCGCCGGGGTTACCCCCCTTCCCCCGCCGGGTCCTCGCCGGGCGCGAACCGGCCCCCGAGCCCCTCCGCGAGGGACGGAGGCCACCGCGCGCTGTGGCGAATCTGCGGCTCGCGGCGAGTAAAGGGCAATCCGGGAGCTGTGCGCAGGCGCGGCCTCCGCCCGCGGCCGGGGAAGGTGCGGGCGGGGAGCCGCCCGCCTGCCTCCGCGTTCCTCTCCGCACTTTCCATACCGCCACTCACCTCCTTCCTGCCGCGGCTCAGCCGCCCTCGCCCGCGTTGTCGTTACCGGGCCCGAGGCGGTCGGTGGCGGGGGAATGAGCGGCTGGTTCTACCGCGTGGTCTCTGTGTGGCGAATCTGCGGCTGGGAATGCCCAGGCGAAGCATGAGGAGGGCGCGACCGTTAGCGCCTCGCGCCCGCCGCCCGTTGGCGCCTTTCGCCTCAGGCAGCGCGGCCGCCGCCGCCGTGAGGAGAAGTGGAGCGGCCGCGGGGTTTACCCCAAGCACTGCCCTTCCTTGAGATACCCTGAGGAAAACTGAGGCGTTTCTGTGTGCGAGAAGGCGTGGAGGAGACAGAGGAGGCTGCGGAGTGGCCTGCAGCACGGTGGTCAGCACGGGGAAAGCTAATCATGCGGGCTGTGAGAAACAGTTACAAACCTGTGTAGATTTTGGACTAAACTGGGCGGAAAAGCTCATTTACTTAGCAGCTGAGTTGTCAAAGATTGTAAGTTAGACAGGGAAGGGACCTCTGAAATAATCTGGAACAGTTTATTGCAGAAATGTGAAAAAAAAGGATCATATATGGAGGTGAAAGGCTTGCATATACAAGCCGTTTGTAGAAGTACCTCTCTCAATTCTGAATGTCTGAGGAACATGAACAATTTCAGGCATCAGTGTTCTACATATGACAGTTTTGTGCAGGGAAAATGGTTGAGGTGCCTGAATTCAAGGTAAAAAGTAAAGTTGGGAGTTGAAATGCTGCCGTGTGGCTAATAAGATGAAAATCTTGACACCTCTAAGTGAAGATTTTGGTGAACCTAGTGAATATGGCAATTGAAGGAAAGCCAAACAGTGAATGCTACTGGCAAGATAGAAAGCAGAAGCATATGTTGTTTTTATTTTAATTAAAGGAATAGGATCGTGTGTTGCTGCAAGTCAGGCCTATTTCTTGATGCCTACACTTCCTCTAAACATATTTCAATGGATGAAGAAAGAATAACTGTGCCCTCACCCACATACAGTTTATCTGTGACCACCGTGAAAATTGTTTGAAGAATAATTCGATGATCTGTGGCTTTCATTTGGTAATTAAAAGAATGTAAGAATCTGCAAGTTCCTCAGATCATCACCTAGGTCAGCCTCTTTTCAGAGCACCAATTTAACATCCATAGAATTTTTGAAGAACAGGTGAGAAAATTGTTAAACTGTTAAATATAACCTAGTTTTGTTCCTGGTTTTGACTTCATGCATTCCTCCATAATATGTTGAGAACATCAAGTTATTCAAGTTATTGAGTTGTGCTAGATAAGTTAAAAACACAGGGAGCACTGTGGTTTAGAGACATGTATTTACTTGCAGTGTATTTCTGCTTGTCTGCTATCTTTTAGATGGTAAACTTTGTATGCCAGATAATATCTTTATACTTGTTTTGGTGCAATGCTCAGAACAAAGTATCTGAGATCCAGTCAGGATTACAGGATGTACCAAAAAATAGTAGTTGTTGCAGGCAAAGAAGGATGTGCACTCAGCCTGTTATCATCAAAATTCTTAGCAAATTTAGGACTTACTAATTGTGGAGAAGACTTATAAAAATCACTCAGCCGCAGTGCTACAGATTTTCTCACTGTCTTTTATTGTATTTTTTTTTGTTAGTCCGTTCTTAAAATACACATATCAAACTCACAAAATATGCATGGTCAAACTCAGTTTTATTACTTTCTATTGTAGTACTGTCATTTACTTTGGTAAATTCATATCCCTGCTTAAAGTGCCTTAAAGCAATTAAAACTTAGTTCAAGTATTGTAAAATGTACACAGTATAAGCACAAAGAAACACTGCATAGTGAAAATGGCAGGCTATTACATTCAGGATGCCAAATACTCAAGTATTAATAACACCAGATTCGTATTGAGGTTAATGATACTTACATATTTTAAGAGCATCTTTGCGTATGTTTTTTGTTTTGTTTTTAGAAAATGTTTTAAAATGCATTTCAATAGGTATGACAGTTATGGTATAAACTATTACAAGGTTTCATCAGTCATTATGAATATGCAGTAGTGAGTAATTATAAGGATAAAATACGTAATTTTCATTTCCAGACAGAGAAAACAATTTTCTCTTTTACAAAGACAGCATATGTCAAGATATAAAGATATAGTTTAACTCTTAAATACTTGATGAAATACTACAAAATAACAATAATAATGAGAAAATTAAAGGACCATACCCAGAGTAGAAAACTAGTAGAAGCTAGATTCTTCAGATCTAACTCTCTTGTCCTTCTCCCTTTCCTTTAAAAGACTTAACATTTTTATTTTGTTAATCAAAGTAGATACTTGGTAAGGTTTTATGTTCTAGCAAGGTAGACAGAGACCATGTAAGTCTCTCTACAGTTTGTTTCCAGAGCCCATTATAAATGAACCTTGTGTTAGTTTGCGGTGGGTTAAGGTTTGATGGAAGGAATACTGCAAGACCTCCTCATTACCAGCCTGACTTCAATGTCCGGGAGCATTTTCTGCTTTGTGTGTAAACATCCTTCATCGGTTGCTGCCAGGTGGAGATCAAAGCGCAGTGAAACTGATTTTTTCCTTAGGCGAGGGTTGTCTTTAAAGAAGGAACCTTCCCATTCTTTGATAACTTCATCCACTTTTTCTGTCCTGCAACCGGAAAGCAAATGTACTTGTGATCCTTTAGGCAGTATGCAATGCATGCGTTCTTTGCCTTTAAAATGTAACAATGTAATTGCTTCTAAAATGTAGCAAATATAATAGAGTAATAGAATGCCAAGTTATTTTAGTTGGGTTCTGAGATTTCCCTCATGCCTTTTTTTTTTTTTTTTTACAGTTGTATTCTCAGGAAAGCTAAATAAAGAGCAAGATTTCCTTATTTTTATACTTTAATTTGACATGGATGCAAAAGACAGCCATTGCTCTAATGGCTTCAGGCAGCTTGCTACCAAGGAGTAAGTTTGTAATCCGGTCTCAAATTGCTTGTACTATAGTGAGCAAGACAGTATTTGTGCAGCTGAAACCTTCAAAAAAGGGAGAGGTGGAAAATCTAATTCTAGAGCCAACTCTCAGAATGTAGTTCCACATAAATTAGAAAGAAAAGGCAGTTGAAGGTGCAGTTGCTTCAGTGATATTTAGGCACTGAAATATCAAATATGCCCAATATTAGTTAATCCTAAAAGTATATTTTAGCATCTGATTTTAAATTATCTGTGCAAGATGCACAAATTAGGTATTAAAATAAGCTTCATGTATGGAATGTATTAGACCATAGGCATTTATTTTTAATAAGAATTTATACATGGTTTCAGCAGTAATTATAGTTAAATATTAGTGACATGGTACACTACAATTTATACTAAATGTTCTGTTAGATGCTAGTTTACAAAAAAATTAAAGAGTAGAAGAATGATGCAATCCAACACTAGTAGAGTAAGTTAAGATGAATATTATATACTAAACAGGCTTTCACATGCTCACTGTGGAACCTAGTTTGAAGTTCCCTAAATTTACACATGTACATATGCATTTGCCTTAGAGGGACTTTGTATATATGATATCATCTCTTTTAACTGTAGCTACCTGAATTATGAATAGCTTCATTCTTGTAAGAAATAAAAATTCCCAATTAGAAGCATCATTATGATATCAATAGCTTATTAAATAAATGCTAATGAGGAATCTTTAAAATCTAGTTTATTAGTAACATTTCGGGCAATATATCTTACTATGGGACATCTTTGCTCTATGACAAAGATAAAGCATATAAAAGCTAATAAAAAAAGAAGACAAGATACTACAAAGCAATGTCCTCCATTTACTTATAGTTGTTACTTTGTTAAATTCACATTTTTCTTACTGTATAGTGCCATGAGCTTCAGCACTTTCCTTCGTAATATTGCCATCTAGGATGGCTTGTTTTGACACCAGTTCTACCTTCTCTGTTTCATGCTTCTTTACACCATCTATAAAAGAAAATGTAGATATGCCAAGCATATATAATTGCAAATTTTTAGCATTATATTGATTTTGCTATGAAAAACAAATATGTGATTTACTGCTTAGGAAACTCAGCTGGTGTAAAAGGTTTTCTTTGTAAAAAACTCACTTGAAGGCAGGGTAAAGGTAATCTTGCTAGTAGTAGTTTTTTTATCATCCTTTTGGTCAGGTACAGAACAACGAAACCTGCAAAAGGAGTGTATATATGCATATTCATATAAGATAAAATGAAAACATTTTAAAGGGTTTTATAGTGAACTACACATGTAACCTTTTAAATGTGGTTCAGGTAATTAAAACTATGATGGTTGTTTCAATGACTTCTGAAATGAAAGATGAATTTGAGCATTCTTTCTCCACAAATACCTGTTCTCTTCTTGCTCAAGCAGACTGCGATATGTTGCTATTTCCTCCTCCAGTTTCATTCTAGTGTTCAGTAGGATTTCATGCTCTTGAAGCTGTTTCTCAATCCCTCTTCTCACTTCCTGTAGCTCTTTCTCTAAGCTTTCAATCTCAGCTTCTAAATTTTGAAGTTGCATATGGTACTGCTGCTCTGTGGCACGCAGTGAACGTTCCAAACCCTTTTCCTGTTAAATTTAACTCATATTTTAAGATTTAGAAAGTATGTGTAAAGATGTAATACATACTTTTCATTAACAATCAGACAGTGTATTTTTAAACCATTTCTTTTAAGACTATTTTTAGCAAGAGAAGTAAAGCTTTTAAGATAAAACTTCTGCTGATAATCTTCTCTCTAAAATGTATGATTCAAGACAGAATAATAAAAAAAAGTAACCTCTTGTTTTACCAGCAATTCACTGCTACTGTTTTCACAGGTTGCTGGATTTACCTGTATCATTAAAATGATGATACAAAAACTGAGTGGTTTGTGCACTCTATATCCTACCTACATTACCAATTCAGTAAATTTTTTGAGTATCATTTTACCATGCTTACCACAGCATGGAGCGATTCAATTTCAATTTGCATATGGTGCCACTGGCGTCTGGCTTCACTGAGTTCTGCTCTGGCTGCCTTTAATGCTTCTGCATCTCTGTCCATTCTTTTAATTGTAGCTTCTTCTAGCTACAGTAGATACAGAAAAGATAACAGGATTAAAATATTTAAATAATGTAGAATACATATATCTCTAATTGCAATATTTTTGGATTCATATTAATTTGGTAAAGCTAGCCATGGTTAATTAATCTTTTTGTATGGTACGGTGAGGAACCCTCTATGCTGCTGTGTGGGAAGGAAGAATGTGGCATACTGTCCATGTGTATACTCATACCCCTGGTTTTAGTCTTTAGTTCAGGTCCTAGCAAGCAAGTGAAATAAAATAAGCCTTTTTTTGTTTAGTTTTGTTAATATACTTGCCTACTGTCATTTCACCAGCTCATAATTTTGGTGAAAAATCTATATTTGACTAATCCACAAGTGAACACTATTCAGCTCAATATTCCTTTCTTGTCTTTTTGTGCCTAGGTATTGCAGCATTTATGAGACCAGATTATAGCAATAGACTGGCTGCTTTGTGCCAGACACAGGAGGGAATTTGGCTCAGTCTAGTTTATGGTTGCTCGGTGTCATTAGAGGACTGTATAGATTAGCTGACTTGGGGTAGGTACTTTGGCCTGAATTTAAAAAGAAGGCCAGAATTTGTGCAATACCTACATACAACTGAGTGATATAGTACATATTTTTCAGCCTCAGTTTCTTGACATTTAATAGTTGTAAACAGTCTTTATTATTATTATTATTATTATTATTATTATTATTACTATTATTATTTTATTACAAGGCTTGGTTGTGTTTTAGAGATGTTCTCTATTTAAATTTATAAGTGTGTATTGATAACCTTTAATAAATCTACATGAAAGTATAATTTTTACTGAAAAGTATGACAGTTTTACTGAGAACAATATAAAATACTTCTTGAGAAGACACAGTTTTACAGAAGTGCTAAGAACTGTAAACCTTTGTATTAATGGCTTCTGTACAGTCTCTTTGATTTTCATGATACTCTCTTCCTTTGGGATGACTAAATGGAGCTATGCACATTACTGCATGTCATCATTTTTTAAATCACAACAATATCACCGTTGCAGGCACAGAAGAAAATCCAGATGCATTACCCAGTATTCCTTCAGTGTGCATTTCCTACTCTAGACAAAGCATATTTCCCTGTCTTCTAGCTCAAGTCTTACTGCAGTAAAATCAAAATCCCTTCCCCGCTATTCTGCTGCATTGCAAAGGCAATACTGTACCTCCTGGAGAGCGAGGCAGGAATTGCAGCGAGCAGGATCGCCCCCCTGGCAGGTGCGTGTGTGCGTGGAGCCATTACCTGGGTCCTTGCTGAGCAGGGGGTCTTTATCTGATTTCTGGCGAGGAGCCTTTCATAGTTTGCCCTGCTCCCACCGAGGAGCTGGGACAGCTCCATTCCCTTCCCATCCTCCACCCTTGCGAATGGAGCCTCCTTGATAGGATGAGGCGGCTGCTGCAGAGCCCGGCGCCCGCAGTGAGAGCAGAGCGCGGGGGGAAAGTATGGGCAAATTTTAAAGCTGCAGAGCTCTGTTTTTGAGGAAGCGCTGGAAGGTCAGAGCCTTTCAGGTGCTTTTTGTTTGTTTGTTTTTTGTCATAGGCTTAGTAGCACAAATACCTACTGCTTTTGCAGTGGTTAACATGGTAATCTCTAATAACGTGCCGAAACTAATATATACAATGTCTTTGTGTTTTTGTTACACCATACATTTTATTTTTTTTACAACCTAACCTTTTTGAAGGGTTGAAAGGCAAAATTACAGTTGCATCGCTTGAGAGTGCAGTGATAGGATGCGCGGGAAGGGAGTGGTGTCCCGCCATGCACGCACAGAGCTGGCAGTGCTGCTGCCACGTGCTTTCCCGGGAGGCTCACGGAGCACAGGGTACATGGGGACATGGCCACGTTTGCGTCTTTGAGAGTTTTCAGGACTTGGCTGGGCAAAGGTGTGGCCAACCTAGTGTAGTGCTGGTGATTGTCCTGCTTGGAGAGCATCGGGCTTCAGGCAGCTTTTCAGCAAGCGTTTCTATGGCAGGGAACACAAAAATACCCAGCCCTGCCCTTGTTGCAAGGGGTTTGGCTGCCCTTCGGCAGAGGGCAAAGACTGGTGAGCAGACGCTGAAGACAAAGATGTGCAGTCCAAAAATGTGTCCATCTTGTTTTGAAGGAGGTTGCAGTAAATCGTTGCCGTTTGTGTAAGTGTGTTCACAGTATGTGCAGAACATGGAAGATCCTTACACATTCTTTTGAGTGCTACCCGGCAGGTAGAAGAGATAGGCTGCCTTTTTGCTATTGTGTGATTTCTGCAAAGAATATCTTTTTATAAGTAAAAGTATTGCACCACTTAAAATTCTTCTTGTGTGCATAAGGCTTCCTTGTTCTTGGCTCTGTCTTTTGGCACCTGTAAAAGGATCCTGTGTTTCAATCCTATTTTTCTTAGTTAGCTGCTGTTCTTCAACAGACCTGAACTGAGATGAGACTGTTTTGCTGTCCACTATCTTTTCCACAAGTGTCTTAATAATTCTAGTTCAGTTGATTTCAAAAAGAAAATACATTGTTTTTCATTCATGGTATGAGAATATTCAGATAATTTAAAAGGAAAAAAAAGGCATTAGGAATTAATCAAAGAAATTTGACATGTTACACTTTAGGACATTTTGAACTTCAATAGGAAGAGCCTATGTATTCAAGCAAACAAGAACATTAAATGTAATTTCAATTCTTCCCTTTCCTTTGAGTTGCAATTCTAATTCTTTACGATGAGTTTTAAGTTCCCTGGGACACAGAATGTCTTCAGTTTGCATGAGTCTGTCAAAATTGTCTAGCATGTTAAAAGGATAATCCAAAAATGTAGAGTTTGGAAATGCAGTAGAGCTCTGCAAGCATATTGGCTTTGGTGCCATGAGCTAAACTTTATGCCCCAAAACATGTCTATGCAGAAATCTTATTATTTGGGGCTCAATAGAAGATAAAAGCTTGCCAGCTGATACCATTTTAAAAATAGATCAACACTAAAGTGGTCTTTTTCCTAATTTTCTTTCAGGTGCAAAGAAAGCTGGGTATGAGATTCCTGAAACCTGAAGGTAGGAGGAAGCAACTTTGTTTATACATAGACAGCTCTGTGTATGGAATGTAATTTTACTGGCTCCACTGTCAATATATAATGCATAGCTGCATGACCAGTGGTTATTTGAATTTTCTCAAATAGGGTGGCATAATACTAGTTAAATGGTTTATTTTCTGTTTGAGAGTATCTTCACATATATTTTACTGTTCCTGTATGGGGCTTTACAAAATGTGTTTGTTGTTTTGAGGAGCAGAGTGGATGATGATCTATAAACAAATGTGAATTTTATTCCTTTAACTGCTAGCATTTGCCTTGCTACCAGTCAAAAAATTAACTTGATATTTTCAAAGAATTGGATGTCAATTTTAAGGGGGTTGTGCTCTGGTTTATTATTATGCTCTGCATGAGATTCTTTAAAACTGTATTTGAGTGGAGTTCAGGAAGTCAGGTTTGCAGTTCAGAAGATGGGACTGTGTTCCCAGCAGGTGGCACTCGGGGACATCTGACCACTGCTTTGCTGCTGCTTTCAAACAAATTTCGCACTTTCTTACAGCAATGCTTACAGCATTCTTGCACAGTACAGTATGTTGTTCTGCTTGCTTAATCCTCAGGATTGCGGTACATTGAGGTTTTTAAATTGCGTGCTATTGAGAACTGTTATAATCCCACATTTAAACAGTTTTATTTATATGCTTGTTCTACCAGTGGATTAACTTCCTTACATGGTGAGTGAAGGCCAAAATGTGCACACATGTGCATGGTAAAATACCCAACAAAAATAGCAAATATGGATCATGAGTTGCAATCCTAAACTGTCACAGAAAGGATGAAAGGTAGTTTAAAGCTTGCTGAGTTCTTTTTTATTACTCAAGAAAACTGGAAGAAGAGGTTTGAACAGCAAAATTATTTTACCTATTAATTAAACATATTAAAAAAGCAACTGCAAGTATATCTATTTGAATGTCTAATGTGTGCACCATGTTTTCAGTTACTGAACAAAGAATTGATGATACATTTAAAGTACATGGTGAAAATAATACAAGCCAATACTTAAAAACTGAAGCAGAGATTATATTGCTTGAGAATGAAAAATATGTTTCATTTTGCATAGAAGAATCATATCAAATAAGCCAAACTACTTTATCACTTCATACAAAAGAACAAGGATATTAATCTACTATTGCTTTTAAGGAAGAATGGAATGAATGGATTTGTTACAATAGCAGATTGTGTTATATCTTCTCTTCAACTTCCTTCACATGGGATGCAACAACTTTTCCATCTACTACTTCCTCAACAATTGTTTTGATCTTTCTAGTTTTCGTAGGATCTAAACATCATAAACAAAAAAAAATTATTAAAGTATTAAAAACTGCAAAACACAGAACATCATGCTTACATAAATAGTTCCATCCTTTTTCCTTTCAAATTGGTTTCTTGTTATGATGATCTGTCTGATGTGGTTAAATCACAGAGCATACATTATTTTACTTACAAGAATAGTTTTGAAAGTAATATTATTGGGAATTTCCATGACCATACTGACATCATTTAGAATTCTGTATGAGTAGTTCTGTATTAGTTCTGTATCAACTAGTTTTACTAGTAAGGTAAAACAACTATATATTATTACCATGTGCAGATCTTAATATTTATTTGAAGTTTAATGGGCTGAATGATTATAGCAGTTGTAAAAATAAATTTTATTCAGTCAAGATCTACCTACCCTGAGAAGAATCCAGTGATTGTGTTTGTGATTTGGACCCCGTCAAAGATGAGCTTTCAAATGTAACTCCCTGTCCTGCGCTCCTAAAAAGGAATTGCAGACACATGTAGTATTGCAGAAGGTTTACCAGGATCAGGGGAAATAAGATTATTTTTTTCATTCGTAGGTTAATATAATTACAGACTAGAATAGATTATATGTTTAAATAAGAGCTACCAACTATAATTATGTCAAAGCCTTAGTATGTGACATTGCCTTTTAGTGAATGGACCTTGGTTTATACCTTTTCTTTTTCCCAGAAAAGGGTATTGCTATAGAAGTTAAAATAGAGAAGATATTTTATGTATATTTGTTACTTACACAAATTCGCCATCTAACAAGCGGCGGTAAGTCTCAATCTCCATTTCCAGACGAGACTTGATGTCTAGAAGCTGCTGATACTCCGCGTTCTGCCGCTCCATATCAGCCCTGACCTGGAACAACTGAGACTCCAGATTCCCAATCTGAAGTTGAATTTGTGAAAGCTGAGCACAGTAACCGCCTTCTGTTTCTGCCAAAGTATCTTCAAGGGATTTTTTCTGTGTAAAAGGATGTTAAATAAACTGAGAAGAGAAAAAAATCTTTGACAAAAGCAACTAAAATAGTTTAATGAGAATAAGTATAGGTTCATTACTAATAGCTAGACTTCAGCAACATTTTTGAAATTGGAAATTTTACGCTGACCAGGTAACCCTGGGCTTCCCCTTAACCTACCATGGCAAGTTGAGATTGTAGTTCAATTTCCAAGCTCTGAAGAGTCCGTTTTAGATCTGTGATTTCACTTTTTCCTGACTGAAGCTGTTCAGTGTTGGTGGTGATTTCCCTTTTCAGCTCCCCACTCTGTAATGTCAAGGAAGGATAGCGTGTAATTTCACTGCTTCAAAAATTTAACTAATTTTTACATTTTTTGATGAATTTGCTATGTCGGAGGTAGTTACTTTTTCATTGAACCACGCTTCAGCCTCTTTACGGTTTTGCTCGGCGATGACTTCATACTGCCCTCTCATGTCATTCAGGAGCTTGGTGAGGTCAATTCCTGGAGCAGCATCCATTTCCACACTCACTTGGCCAGCTGCACTGCCCTGGAA
>JAUBNY010001173.1:316941-332836 GCA_032275445.1 Crypturellus soui
CGTGGCCCGCCCAGCCGCCGAGGAGCCGCGCTGGCCCCGCGCCCCGGAGCCGGAGCCGCTCGTGCCGCGGCTGCTGCCGCAGCTGCTCGCAGGTACCGCGGTCCCCGCTGCCCCTCGCTGCAGTCCCCGTTGCGGTCCCCGCCGCGGCCCCGCGGAGCCCCCCGCTCGTGGCGGCGCTGACGGCCCCGTCCCCGCAGAGCTGGGTGCCCGGCAGGGCGACGCAGAGGCCCTGCACGAGCTCTACTACTACCCCGACTGGATGGACTTCGGCCGCCGCAGCGCCGAGGGTGCCTAGCGCGGCGCCCCGTGCGCTCGCGGCACCCGGTTGCCCCCAATAAAGCGTTTTTTTGGCGCTGCAGCCCCCACTGCCCTTCTTGCTCGGGAAGGCTGCGGGGTCCTGGTGGGTATTCCCAGCTCCGGAGCATCCCAGGGTATGGGAATGGAGGGGAAGGGCGGCTGCAGATGCGGCACACGGGAGCACTTCCACCGTGTCACGTTTATTGGACAGAGCCGGTGCCGGGGATGCACCGGCGGGAGCAAACGTGAGTCCGAGTGCGGGAGAGGCTCTCCTCCCCTTTCTACTTACTGGGCACAAAAACAGCTGAACAAAAAAACAGTGTTTGCTTTAAAAGCAGCCACGGGGCTGCCCCATGGCAGCCCCACAGGGATGTCTCGGCCCCCAGGCCGGCGGAGCAAGAGCCGTCCTTGCTGCATCGGGGGCTCCTGTGCAGTCCTGGGCCCGTGTCTGTGTCCATGGTGAGGATCGGGGCTGCTTTCCCTGAGAAAAACCGCAGCAGGGCCGGACGGGGCCCTGCGGTGCCAATGCTGGAGCCGGAGCCGGAGCCTCATCCCCGCGGCGCGAGGAGAGGCCGGAGGGAATCGGGGGCTCCCGGCCGTCACGTGGGGCCGTCGCCGTGCGCGCCCTGCGCGTAGGACGTCTCTCCGCGGGCCACGACGCGGTGCAGCCCCAGGCGCCGCAGCTTGGCCACCAGGTTGAGGCTGAAGATGCTGCCGGGGGCCGCGGCGGGCAGCGGCACCGCGGCGGCCGCGATGCCCCGCGCCAGCAGCAGCGGCACGAGGCCCAGCGGGGCGCAGGGGGGCAGCGCAGCCACCACGGTGCCACCGCTCAGCCCCGCAAGGGGCCCACAAGAAGGCACGACGGCGGGACAGAGGCTGCGGAGAGAGCAGCAGCGTCAGCAGCGCCCGCACTTGAGCCGCAGACCCGGGGCAGGGGCTATTTGTGCCCCATGGCAGCGCGAGGAGCTGCCCCCCACCCAGCTCCTTGGCCCCCTTGAGCCTTTAGCCCTGCAGCCCCCCAAAACTGCAGCCTCCAGCAGTAAGTCCAAGTGCCAAGTGCAAGGGCTTGGGCAATGCAGAGGGTTGTAGGACGGGGCTCGGTGCTGCCCCCAGCCCAGGAGCAAAAGCTGAAAGTGCTCTGGGTCCCCCCACGCTGCACTGACCCCCCCAATCCCTGCTCCTCCTCCAGGCAGCAGCAAAGGGGAAGCAGGAGAGGGGCAGGAATTGGCAGGGAAGGAGCCGGGATCAAGCGGTGCAGACACAGGGGCAAGGGGCAGCCCTGGAGCCTGGAGATGGCTCCGAGGCTGGGAAAGACCTTGGGGACCTGGGACACCTAAGGGAGGGAAAGGAGGCAGCAAAATCCTTGTTGGCTGCCAGGAAAATCAGCTCCCTGCTCATACGGGACAACTGCTGCTCTTGTCCCAGGGCTGTCACCATCCCCAGGGACCAAGTCCCTGGTTCCCAGGCGGCAGCATCAAAGCGGCGAAGGGGACAGATGGGGCAGGGCCAGCGCAGGCAGAGTGACACCCCCCTTACCTGGCCGTCCCCCGGGTGCTCTCGGTGCTGGGGTGGAGGACGCGGCAGGTGGTGATGGTGAAGGTGGACGGGGTCTGGGGGAGGTTGTTAACAGAGAGGAACACTGGAAGGGACAGGAGAGCGCGGGTTACGGGAGCGGGTGGCACCAGCATGCAGGGAGCGGGACGCAGGGGCAAGGAGAAGGCTGCAATCCCGCCCTGGCATCTCCCGGGCACCCCGGCCTCTCCGCAGGGCCGGATCACAGCTCGCCCGGAGCGCTGCCCATCCGGGACACCCGGGAGAGCCGCTCCGAGGCCGCGGGCGAGCGGGATGGGAGAGGAGGCAGCGGCCCAGCGGGGACAGACAGGCAGGGGGGACAGGGCAGCGCAGGGGGGAGCCGGCGGGTGCCCCCGGCCCCGCGCTCACCGCCGCCGCGGCGCTCCCGGGCCGGGGCGGGCGTCGAGGTGGGGAGCAGCGTGAAGGCGCCCGCGTCCACGTCGTCCTCCTCCAGGTCGGCCAGCGTGTAGACCTGCTCCAGGTCCACGTCCAGCTGGCGGAAGTCTTTGGTGAGGACGCCGGGCCGCGGCACCAGGACGCTGCCCAGGTCGGGCCGCGCCAGCTGCTGCCAGTGATGGAGCGTCACGGAGCCTGCAAGGGGGACAGGCGCCCAGCTGGCACCGCGGGACCCAACTGGGACCCTGGGAAGGGCAGGGACCACCTGGGAATGTGGGAATGCAACCCCGGCTCCCCTCGCACCTTCCAGGGGCTTCACGATCTGCAGCTTGTCGGGCAGGTAGGACAGGGAGCCCAGGGAGAAGCCGGAGGCGGCCGTGAGCTCGGAAGCGCCGGAGCCGGCGGAGGCGACGCTGCCGGCGGGGCTGGGGGCGCCGCTGGAGCCGTCGGCCTCGCGCAGGCGCCGCAGCTTGTGCTCCCGCTCCGTGTCGAAGAAGGAGCGCTCGGCCGCGTGGCGCTCCTGGCGCGCCGACAGCCGCTGCACCGCCGCCTCCAGCGCCTGCCGGCCCGGCGCGGCCCTGCCGGAGCGCCGCAGTCAGGGCTCCATCCCCGCCGGAGCGCCTCAATCAGGGCCCCGTCCCCGCTCCATAGGGACACATGCGGCTGCTCCCTGCGGCTGCAGCACCCATTGCGCTCTGCACTCACCGCGCGCCCGCCGGGGGCTCGGGGACAGGGACAGCGCCACCGCGGGGGGTGCCGGTCCCGGCCGAGGACAGTCCCGAGGGCTGCGCGGGCCGGGGCGACTCGCAGCACGAGCGGGTCCTGGCCGCCTGGTTCACGGCCTTCACCGTCTCGAAGACGCGCAGGCAGCTCCTGCGGGAGGGACGCGGCCGTGGAGCCGGCGCCGCCGCCGCCGCCCGCAGCGCCCCGCGCCCGGCACTCACTTGTAGTCCGAGGAGGAGCCCTCCGCTCCCCTGCGCATGGTGCCCTTGATCTCGGCGGCCAGCGAGTCCTGGGGACACGGGGACGGGGTGAGCGGTGGTGGCGGCAGCGGGGGGCACGGGCGCCCCCGGCCGCGGGCTCTCACCAGGGGCAGCAGGCTGGGCGCTCCGTAGCGGCCCACGGCGCCGCTGGGCAGGCTGCGGCTGCGCAGGCTCTTCACCTCGGCGCGGGCCTCCTGCAGCATCCCGCCGCACTCCGCGTACTTCTCCTGCAGGTCCCGCAGCTGCGGCCGCAGAGGGCGCATCAGGGGACGCCGCCGTGTCCCTCCGCCGCTGCATGACAGGGCATGTCCCCACGCGGCCCCGGCCCCGCTCACCTCCGTGCGCAGCTGCTGCTGCGCCTCCTTGGCCACGGCCAGGTGCTGCTGCAGCTCCTCCACCTCGGAGCCGTACTGCGGGCACGAGCAGGGCACCGTGCGGCCACCAGCCCGGCCCGGGCTTGGGGACGCGCGCCGGGAGTGGGGGGGACCCGCGGGGGACGGGGCGCTCACCGCGCGGCACTTGCGCTGCAGCTCCACCACCTGCGCCAGCAGCTGGCTGATCTCCTCCTGCTGCCGCGCCGTGTCCTCCGCCTTGCGCGCCAGCTCCTCCGAGAGGCGGCTCACCTGCCGGCTGGCCTCGGCTGGGGGGACACGATGGGGAATGTCACCGAGGGGGTACCTCGCGCGTGCCGGTCCCCGCGTGCCCCCTGCCCGCACGTACAGAACTGCTCCACGCAGTCGATCATCAGCTGCTGCTCCTGCTCCTCGTACTGGCACGTCTCGGTGGCGATGCTGGTGGCCTGAGGGACAGGACGGGGGCTGACTGCGGCCACCAGGCTCCCCGTGACCCAAACTCTTTGGGTCACCTTTGCAGCGGCTCCGAGGGGCTCACCTCCAGGCGCAGCTTCTGGTTCTCCTCCTCGAGGCCCTTGAGCTTCTGCTGCAGCACGTCGTACTGCAGGTAGTGCTGCAGCGAGGGCGAGGACTCGCGCCGGCGCAGCCTGCGGAGCGGGGACGAGCTGAGCCCCGCGCGCGGCCCTGCCGCCCGGCCCGGCCCGGCGCCCCCGGCCCCGCTCGCTCACGGCGTGGAGGCGGCGGAGCCCGGCTCGCTCTCCTCCGTGCTCGTCGTGTAGAAGTGCAGCAGGTCGTCGCGCATGGAGACCTCGTGGCGCAGCTGGGCGATCTGCGGGGCGCGGGGGGTGTTAAGGCAGGCAGCGGGCACCGCCGCGCCACGTGCCCCCCGGCCAGTACCTCCTCCTTGGCCAGCTCCAGCTGCTCCTCCAGCAGCTCGTTGCGCTCCGTCAGGCTCCGGTTCTGCTTCAGCAGCGACTGCCCGATGCGCGCGGCCAGCTCCAGGTCCCGCTCCTTCTGCACGGGGACAGCATGGGGTCACCCGGGCCGTCACGTCCCGCCGCCCGCGCACCCCCTGCCGGCGCCGGCGTTACCTCCTCCAGCAGGTTGGTGACGGCGTCGATGTCGTGGTAGGTCTTGGTGATCCTGCTCACGCGCTCGGCGCACAGCACTGGGGAGCGAGGGCGAGCGGTGAGCCCGGCCGCGCCAGAGCACGGACGGACTCGCTGCACGTGCGCCAGCCCCGCGCCGCTGCTCCGCATTCACCATCCCAGCCCCGCTTGTGGGGACACCACGGGCTGCCCCGGTGCTCCGTGCTGGGACCCCAGATTTGCCCGGCACAAACAGCCTCGGTGCAACGGAGCGGAATTGGGGACCGCGATGTTCCTGCCCTGGGGCAGCACACTGAGCTCCAGAAGCTCCAAATCACCCTCCTTGTCCCCCCACCCGGCCACCGGGCATCAAACAGACGGGAAGGAGGGAGGGAATGGGGAAACCGCCGAGACGGGATCGCGGGCGACATCTCCAGCAAGGAGCCGGGCCGCAAACTCCGGCGTCAACAGGAATCGGTGGCAGCGCGCGGCGCTGGGCTGCGAGGCCCTGTCACCTTCAATCTGCCTCAGCCGCCCTCCCCCAAATCTCCCCCAGCCGCCGCTGCCCTAGTTTCTCGGCGCAGACGCTGGCCGAGGCGGAGCGGGGAGACGGCACAAGCGCGGCGAGCGCTAGCGGTGCTCAGCCTGGCTGCCGGCATACGCGGCGTGGCACGCTGCGGCAGCCGGGAGCGAGGGGATGGAGCGCGGGCGGGTTATCCCGAGCACTCGGCACGAGGCTGGATCACGCATCCCATCGGATGGAGCAGTGCAAGGACGGGGCCACAGGCCCCCACGCACCCATCCGGCCAAGGGCACTCGCAGAGGCTGCCAGAAGCGCCGGGCACGGGCCCAGATGGCAGCGCCGGGGCTGAGCGCGAGGCCCTGCGGCACCGTCGCCCGCTCTGCCCCAACCCTCGTGTTCCTGCCCCAATTCCCCTCGCTGGAGCTGTCGGCTCTGCCCAGGCCCCACTGCCCCCAGTGCAGAAAGTGGGTTAGCAGGAGCGGCTCGAGGGCACAAATCCTGCCGCGTCGCCCCCGCCGCGGGTGGCATCACGGGGCAAACGCCAGGGCCGTGTCCCCAGCTGCCACCCCGCCAGGGCAGACCCCGCTGCCACGTCCGCAGGGAGAGGGGGGCCAGGCCCCAACAGGGGCCCGGTCCCCGCAGGGGTCCCAACTGCGCCTCGTCAGGCGGACGAGCCGTAATTGGAAGTAATTAGAGCATGAGCATCGTTAGGGCGGGAGCAAGCGGCAGCGCCGGGAGCCGCCGGGGGCTGCGGTGCCCGCGAACACGTACGCGCCGAGCGGCCTCCCCATCCCGCGGCCCGTCCAGCGCTGCCCCGTGGACCCCACTCACGGGGACCCACCACCCCAGCCCCAGCAGGGACACCCCTGTCCCGGATGGGTGCAAGGCCTGGGCCAGGGCCTTGGGATTGGGAACAGCAGCTCCCGCCAGCACCAGCACCTCCACCGGCTGCAGCTCCCAAGGGACAGGGTGGGATTTACTCCCATAAAGACCCCACAGCACCAACACCACCCACACCGGACCCTGTCCGCCCCACGGGAGCTGCTGCTGCACAACCCGCTGCCCCAGGGGCCGAGCGGAGAGGGGTTGCACCAAGCCAGGCCGTGCTGGGCAGCACCGAACCGAGCTGAGCCGAGCCAAGCCACACCGGGCCGGTCTCACCTTCCTCCAGCTCGCGGGCGATGGGGTCGGCGCTGCCGCCCGGCTCGGCGCTCCCGCTCAGCTCGTCGTAGGCGGCGGGGCTGCTCCAGATCTCCATGGCGAGACCGCGTCCAGGGGGGCTGGACCGAACCGAGCCGGGTCCAAACAAACCGAGTCCAACCGAGCCGGGCTGGACCGAACCGAGTCCAACCGAGCCGGGTCCGAGCGCTCCGCCCCGCGCGGCGGCTCCGGCCCCTCTTATAGCGCCCGCGCGCACCTGCCGCGGCCGGGGGCGGGCGCGGGGCTGGGGGCGGTCCCGGAGCCGCCCCGCTCCCCCCCCCGCGTCCGCGCCCGCCCCTCGGCCCCGCGTCCCGCAGGGAGCCCCGGGGCCACGGAGCCCCCCGCCAGGCGCCCCGGGACGGGGGGCACCGCGGGGGGCCCCCTTGGGTGCCCATCAGGGCACCCAGCCCCGACTGCCGGGGACGACCCCGAGGGGCAGCAGCTTTGGGGCTGCCCTAGATGGGCCACGCGCAGGCAGCAGCTTCGGCCCCCGGCGAGGGCAGATTTGGGGTCTCTCACCCCAAAAGCACAGGAGGACGGTGCCCAGCGCCCCTGCCCAGCCCCATGTCCCCACCCTGGGGACTCTTGGGTCTCCCTGTGCCCTCCTCACTCGTGTTCTGCAGAGGAGAGGGGCTGGGGTGACCCCTCGGCAGCACCCCCCGTTCCCCGCACCCCGCGCAGGGCAGCACAAGAGGCGGATAAATAAATAACAACGGCCGTAAATTATAGAGGAGCCGTCAGCCCGGAGCGCGGGCGCCGCGGGCGGGAGGGCAGCGCCGCGGGCGGCCGGCACGGCTCACGAGCGCGTCAGGTCTCCCGTGGGGATAAATGCACCGTGTCCACCCGCCGAGCGCTCGGGGTCACTATTGCAGAGCCCCAAAACCAGAGGGGCCGGCAGAGCCGCCCCCTGCGCTGCACCGCAGCGTTATCCGCTATGGGGCTCCCACGCGCAGCACCAGCGCCCGGGGTCCCGAACCCCAAAGTCCTGCTGCAAATGTGGGGCTGGGCACCCCCCGCGCTGCTCGGGGCCTCTCGCACGAGGCTCTTCCTGGAAAGGCAGGAGCTGCTTCTCCCTAATCCGCTGCGGGGGATTTGCTCCCGCGGGCAGGTCCGAGCGGCGCCTCCGCGCAAGCAGCTTACGGGGGGCTATTTCTGAGGGCAGCTTAGACGGGGGGGCAAGGGGATGAGGCCGCCCGGGCCCCTGTGCCCGCCAACGGCACCGGGTGCCGGGCAGGACCGTGGCCGCGGGGCCGGCGGGGCCTCCGTGCGCTCCTTGTTCCATGTCCTCGGCCGAGCGCCGCAGCGGCACCAGGGGAAGGGACCAGGCGGGGGGCGGATGGGGCCACCAGCCCCATCTGTCCCTACTGCCCCACTTCCCCCAGCCCTAATCCTGCACCCGCCCCCCGCACATGTAGGCCAAGGCGGGGACGACGACGGATCACGGCTAATCCCGTCTGCGCCCCCTGCGCCCGCCCGGGATCGGGCCCTCGACGGGGGCTGCGTGCGCTGCCCACGACGCTGCCCATTGCAGGCGGCTCCAGGCGCCTGAATCCCAGGATACCGGAGCTGGGGATCATCCCCTGCATCCCGGCATCTCCTGGGCTGCTCCTGCTCATGATCATTCCCTGCCTCGTGCTCCGCAGGGAGCGGATGCACCCGGGATGCCCAAAGCCCCCGCCACGATCCCCATGGCACGGCGGGTCCCATTGCTACGGCGCAGCCCCGGGCGCACGCATCTCTCCCCCTCCGCGCATCCGGCTCAGCTCCGCAGAAGCAGCTCCCGGAATTAGCCCGGGATGTTCCGGGCGAGGAAATCCAGCCGAGCCAATCCCGTTAGCTCCGATTAGCCGCGGCGGAGGCGGCGCGCGGGGCGCTCACCGAAGTAGCGCAGCGTCTCCTCGAGCTGCCGCGGCGTGAGGGCGGCGGTGGCGCCGGGCGGCAGCGGCGGCGCGCGCAGCCAGTCGTCGTGCTCGTAGCCGAAGACGGAGTCGGCGCGCAGCCTGTAGCGGGGCAGCCGCTCGCCCAGCAGGCTGACGATCTCCACCTCGGGGACGTCGCCGCCGCTGTGCAGATCTGGGGTTGGGGGGGGGGGCGGGCGGCCGCGTTACAGCGATGCCGGGTGCGGGAGAGGGGCTGCGGGGTCGGGGGCACCCTCGTGCTGCAGCCCCTTGTGCACCCCCATGGGCCACTCCCGGGTTTGGGGCTGCTGCAGCTGCTCAGCCCCACGGGGCCACTCGGTACCCGCGGATTTGGGGGTCCCGCGTGCAGGACTCCCCCCCATCCCCACGGATCCTCCATCCCCAAGGAGCCCCCATCCCCATGCATCCCCCATCCCCACGGATCCTTCATCCCCACGGATCCCGCATCCCCACGGAACCCCCGTCCCCACGGATCCCCCATCCCCATCCTTGCGACTCCCGACTCCTGCTGCCACCTCGTGGCCACCGCGCTGCCAGCACCGAGGGTCCCCGGCCGCCCCGCTCCCCCTTGTCCCCCGTTACCCACCGGTGACGGTGGCGGCATCGCGGCGGGGCGCGGGGGCCCCAGGGCACGGGGTGGCCGGGCGCTGCGGCGGGACGTCCAGCTTGGCGGGGGTCACGTCGGGGGGCCGGTGGCCATGGGGGACGGCCCCGCGCCCGGCCCGGCGCTGCCTTCCTCGGCCGGCGTCTGCGGACGAGCGGAGTGAACCCAAAGCGAGCCCTGAGCACCCCCAATCCCGACTCCCGGCTCCCGACCCTGCCCGGCTCTTCCCAACGTGTTGGGAATCTGCCCCAAGGCTGGCACCGAGGATGCTCCCCGGGGCAGGCCCTGTCCCACGTCCCCGCGCCGCCGCTGTTGGCATGGAGGCTGCCGCGCCTCGCAGAGCGAAGTCCAGCTGGCAGCGGGCGCCCGGCGCCGGCTCCGCGCGGGACGTGCAGCGGAACCTGCCCGCGCGGCAGCTCCCACGGCCCCAGCCCGGCCATAAAGCAGCACGGGACGGGCCATAACCCGCGGCTTCCTGCTCCGCCGACGGCTCCGGCGCTGCCTCCCGCTCGTGCTGCTGCCGCCACCGCCGCCCCCGGCTCCCCTCTCACCCCGTGGCCGCGGGACGGGGCGGCGGAGACGCCCTGACGGCCGCACGCAGCCCCATGGGCGTCCTGCTGCCAACCAGCCCCATCCAGCGCCTCCCGCCACGTTCCCGTTGCTGGGCCTTGGAAAGGGCTCCTGACCCTCCGCGTCCCCCCACTCGCCTTTCCCAAGGGAAGGAAGCAGAGGACGGACTGACTACGCGGAGGCCGCAGGACCCGGCGGGCGCGCGCGGCCGTGAGTCAGCAGCGAGCGGGGCTGCCCGCCTGGTGCCGCCCGGCCCCGCTCCGCTCCGTGCTCGCCCTGCCCGGGCAGGGGACCCTGCTCGGACCTGTTGGCCCCGCCGGCGGCTGGACGGGCTCCCGGCGCTGCCCCGTGCGGAGCGAGGCGGGAGCCGGGGGGGTTGGCAGAGTCCTGCAGGCCCTGGCCATGCCCAGCGCTCCCCAGGGACCGGAGGCACCGGGAGCAGCAGAGCGGCCGGGCACAGCTTCCCGCTGGCACGTGCCGCCCCGCGCTCCCTGCTCTTTGCCCTCCTCCCGGTGTGTCACACAGCTCACGTCTGAGCACCATGGCCCGGGGACGCCGGCCACCGCGGCAGCTGCCACCACGGCCAGGGCCACCCGCCGGCCCCAGCACCATTCCGGACCAAGCACCGCAGAGCCCCGTCCTGCTCGGCAGCAGCTGGGGGGCATCGCGGGCGCCGGGGGTGGCTCCGGGCTATTTTTTCCCCTCAGCTGCTGCAGCAGGAGGCAGGGAGCGCAGCTCGGAGCAGGGGCCAGCACGAGGGTCTTGGGACCTTCCCATAGAGAGCAGCACAGAGGCGGATCCCACCCGGGATCCCGGTCCCAGTGGGTCGTGGCGCTGGGACGGGGCTAGTGCAGCCAATGCACCGGGCTGAGCAGCAGCACTGGGGGTCCTGGGCACCCGTGGGGGACCCCACTCCGCTCTGGACAACCAGCGTCCCCAGGCAGAGCCCGACTGCGTCTCTCCCGGCCCAGGGGCCCCTCGGAAGTCCAGGAGGCTCCACTTCCCGGAGCATCCCTGGGAATGGCCCTCCCTGCGCCCGCGGGGAAGGACTTTTGTTGCGCTGTGACCCCACGTGCTGCCCGGCACCGCGGGCCCCGTGGCACCAGCCCCAATGCTGCTCGGAACCGGCTCCCCGGCCTCGGCCCCGGTTCCGCTGCTCTATCCTGTCCCCTGCCCCAGCTCCAAGTCCTTGGATTCGGCATCGGGTGTCCCGCGTCCCCATGGGATTTGTCCAGGGAGCGGAAACACTCCGGGCAGACACGGCCCCTTCCCAGGCAGCAGGGAGAACCCCCAACTCCCAGTCTTCCTGCTCCCAACGGCAGGAATCACACAGCAAACCCGGACCCGAACCTGGAGCAGACCCGGACCCGGACCCAGCTCCAGAGCCGGTGCCGGAGCCTGCGGGGAGGCCGGTGCCTCCGGCCCCTTCCCCGCGCAGGGGGGAACCTCCCGCCGCCGCCGCCGCAACTTCCTTAGCGAAGCGTGAAAACTTGTTAAGTCGCTCCGAGGCGCTGGGAGCGGGCGGCGGGGATGGGGTTAAAGCAAAGAGCAAAGAAAAGGGTAAAGAAAAGAGCAAAGAAAAGAGTAAAGAAAAGGGTAAAGAAAGGGGTAAAGAAAAGGGTAAAAAAAAGAATAAAGAAAAGGCAAGTTCCCCCCGCCCCCACCGCGGGGATGGGGCTTCGGGGGGCCTCGGGGTGGGGCCGGGGGCCGCAGGGGGGTCCCGGGGTTCGGGGGGGGCGGTCACTCACCGCTGGGCGCTGCAGGCGGCGGCGCGGAGGCGGCGCGGGGCCCGCGCCCATCGCTGCCGGCCCCGCCGATAACAAAAGCCGCTCCCCGGGCAGGTGCGGCCGGGCCGGGCATGCCGGGACGTGTAGTCCCGCCCGGCTCCCCCCGCCGCTGCCTCCTGGCCCGGCACGGCTCGGCCCGGCCCGGCCCGGCCCACGGGAGAGGCGCCCGCGGGGCCGGCACCGCCGCCGCAGCGATGCGGCCGCAGCTCCGGGAGGTCCCGGTGCGGCTCCCGCAGGAGATGCCGCCCCCATTGCAGCCCCCGAGGTGCCGGCGGGGGCCCCGCAGGCTCGTGGTGGCTCCGGGGCTCGCGGGAGGGACGGTGGCGCCTCTGTCCCCGCGGAGGCTGCTCAGCATCAGGCAGGCAGGGAGCCCCGGGCACCGCGAGGGCCAGGACCTGGGCGCTCTTGGTGGCCCCGGCCCCTTCTGCCCATCCTGCCCCTCATTTCAAAACGCGAGCGGGAGGAACGAGGGGTCCCGGTTGTGGCGATGATGGGGACCCTCCGGGCCCTGCTGGTCAGGGAGATGCCCCCATCCCAGGGCCATCGGGGTGGCCTAGGGGGCTGCAAGGGCCCCCTCAGCCCCCAGCCCTGCCCAGCTCCCATCCTGGGGCTCCCGCTGCCACGGAGGGGGCTCCGGAGCCGCAGGGAAGCTGGAGTTTGGTGCATCCCGCCGAGGGCACCCAGGGCTGCGGCCCTGCGAGCGAGTGTGGAGCCACCGCGGCCGGGACGAGCTGCCACCAGGTGGCATCAAGAGGACGGAGACTTTGGGCAAGAGGGAGGAAGGTGCTGGGCGCAGGGCTCAGCACCCAGCCCAGGGCGCGGGGACTGGATATGGGGCTGCAGCTCCGCGTGGCCCCGCGGCTCCGGGCACAGGGAGCGCTCCGGGCCCGTCCGGAGCTCCCGCTCCGCTCCCGGAAGGCGGCTGTTGTTTTGCTCGTCGCCGGCGCTGGCACGGGGACGAGCAGGAAGCCAGGCCGCATCCCTGCCGTGCCGGGACTCGCTCACGGATGTTGGAGCTCCGGCAGCTCCAGCTCTTCCCACGCCGCCTCCTCCTGCCCTTGTCCTGGCTCTCCTGCACCGGATCGTCCTCTGGCTCCGCTTTCCACCCCAGCAAAGGCCCAAGGACAGAGCAGGGGCTGAAGCCGATGGCAAGTGGGAGCCGCTGTGACCTGGTCCCTGCTGAGCGCAGACACAGGACATGTCACAACACCGTTGCCTTCCCCAATGCACATCCCCTGCCAGGAGAAAAACTTCCACATGGGAACGCGTGGGGCCCCCTCCGGGCTCTAACAAAGCTCTTCTTGCCCAAGGGGTGCAGGGAGAAAGCGCAGCGGAGCCCAGGGTGACAAGGACACGTCCTCTCATTCCAAGGGTCCAGGGTGACAATGACACATCCCCTCATTCCCAGGTGCCAGGGTGACAAGGACACGTCCTCTCATTCCAAGGGTCCAGGGTGACAAGGACAAGTCCCCTCATTCCCAGGGTGACAAGGACATGTCCCCTCATTCCCAGGGTGACAAGGACACGTCCCCTCCTGCCCATCCGCAGGAAGCGCCGGGGAAGCCGCCCCGGGCGAGCAGAGCGGTGGCGGCCGCCGAGCAGATGGGGAGCCGCGAAGTTGGGAGGCGACTTCGCCAGCAGAGTTTCCACGCCGCGGCACGATCCCCGCCTGGCGCCGGCTCCGCTGCCACATTGCCAGCGCCGGGAGCAGCTGTCGGAGCGAGCGCTGACGTGGCGAATATTTCCCCGTGCCATCTGTCCCTGCGCACGCAGCAGGGCTGCGGAAAACAGCAACTAGGTCGCAGCGGAGTAGATCGCTTCTCCTAACCGCCCCTCTCGACGCTCCATCCAGCCTCCGCTCCGTCCATCCATCCATCAGCGCCGCTCGCTTTGCAACCCGCGTGTTTATCCCTCGGAGCTCATTAGGATGAGCTCAGCGCCGCGGCGGGGATGAGACGCCAGCGATGCTGCTTAATGGACAAACATCTTAATTAGCGGGAGCTTCTACCTGCTGCCCCGGCAGAGCGGCCCGGGGAGGCGACGTTAACACCCAGCACGAGGGCGAGGAGGATGTTCCATGTGCGCCCGGGCTCCGTGCCCGGGCTCCGGGGCTGGCACCGGCTCATGCACCAGAGCACATGCACCTGGGCAGATCGTTTTGCCCAAATATCGAGTTTTCCCCCCCAAAATCGATGCCACTTTCGCCCAGGGTGCTCACCCCATGCGCAAACCCCAAAGAGCCCCGGTTGACCTTTCTGGGGCCACAGAAGAACAGGCTTCATTGCAGCACGGCGCTGGGAGGGTTATTTTATTCTTTGCTTTGGTCTATACAAAAACAACTTACAGAAATAATAAAATCTTCCATTCCTGAACCACGCTCCGGGAATGTCCATCCCTTTCCAGCCGAAGCGTTAAAACCACCATCAGCTCTACAGCCTCTTTTATAAATGCGTTAGATTAAGGGAAGAGGGCAGGGAAACAACACCACGCACCAAAGAGAAGGGAAACGGGTTAAAATGTGCAACAAAGATCAGTACAAGGACACGGTTCCTAAAGCCGGAGTCGCTCCGCTATCGGTACGGTTAGGACAGGTAGTTACACAAAGTCAGCTCCCCAACGGCCGATCGGAAAGAATTAAACCCAGACATCCCGATGGCTAAAATGAAGGTCCTGGATAGAACACCGTTTGTTTTCCGCAAACTCCCGAGGGATCTGATTAAGTTAAAGTTCACAGAAAACAAAGTTTTTTTTTTTTTTTTTCCCCAAGTTAGATTCCTCGTCTAGAACATTAACGCACAGAACAGAGTGGGGAAGTTAAAAAGCACAAACTTAAAGCTGGCCAGAGCCATTGGCACCATATTAAAAATAAAAAAGAAATATATATTTATAGAAAAGACTATTTTGCCCATGAAAGGTCAGTAATGATGCAGGATTTGTGTGTTTTAAAGCTTCAGAAACAGTATCTTGGATGCTGGATGCAGCAGCAGGCGCTTGAAGCAGTCCCAGGAGGAAGGACCTTCTCCACAGACCCACAGCGAAGAAGAAACAGAACCAAAAAAAAACAAAAGATCGAAGGATAAAACCTCTCGTGGGAATGGAAAGTCTGTCGTCGCAGGCACTTCTGTCTCCCGAGCCCTTCTTGCAAACGCTCAGCTCCGGGGCCACCCTCTTCCGTACAGAGCAAATACCTGCAGGGAGAGGCCCGTCACCCGAGCGAGGCGCTTGGGGACCCGCGGGCCCCCGTGCCGCTGCGCCACGGCGGGCGATGGGCACCCACAAACCTGGCGCGGGGCCCGAGGGGCGGGTTAGGCCAGCATGTGGTCGGGGTAGGGCCCCCGCACGCCGTCGCTGTAGGCGTCCATGGGGTAGTCGCCGTCCATGTCCATGTGCATGTCGATGGGGTCCAGGGGGATGTCCCCCGAGTACACGGGGCGGTAGCCGGTGTCCAGCTCTGCCAGGGGGGACAAGGGAGCCACCTCAGCGCCTGCTGCAGCGACACTGCTGGCACCAGCCACCGCGGGCACCCCCGTCGCCACCGGGTCCGCGCAGGAGCCCCTGGTGCCGCAGGAGCAACGGGCTGAGCGTCCCCCTGGCCGCCACCGCCCACGGTGACTTGGGAGCCTCTAGAATCAGCTCGGCTTTGGCGAGAAGGCGCCGAGTTCGGATGCAGGAAGAGCTCCGGTAATACTCACCGTCCGGGTAGGGCTCGTTGATGGGGATCATGCTCTGAGCCTGCAAAGGAAGGCGACAGATTCAGAGGGCGACGTGGGCGCACGGTGAGGGTGCACGAAGCCCAGGGAATACGCGATGCTCGGGACATCCCGGGGCAGCGGGAGCGCAGGCACCGCCACGCAGGGCTGCCCGAGCCGAGACCGCAGCTGCCTCCGGCCGTTGGCTCCCTCCGGAGCAACAGGAGGAGGTGGCAGCCGTCCCAGCAGACCCGTCTCGCCGGGCTGTGCGGGATGCCAAGGCTGTGCCGTGGTGCACGAAGGGGTGTGCGGGATGCCAAGTGCGGCGCATGCCCGGCCATGCGGGATGCCAACCACCACGCACGCTGGGCTAGGCAGGATGCCGAGTGCTGTGCCGCTGCACACCAAGGGGTGCGCGGGATGCCAAGCGCTGTGCCATGGTGCACAACGGGCTGTGCGGGATGCTGAGCACCAAGTTCGCTGGGCAATGCAGGATTTCGAGTGCGGTGCATGCCCGGCCATGTGGGATGCCGAGCGCCATGCCGTGGTACACGACGGGCTGTGCGTGATGCCGAGTGGGGTGCATGCCCCACCATGCGGGATGCCGAGTGCGGTGCAAGCCCGGCCATGCAGGATGCCAAGTGCCATGCACGCTGGGTTATGCAGGACGCCGAGTGCGGTGCATGCCCAGCCGTGCGGGATGCCAAGTGGGACACATGCCCGGCCGTGCGGGATGCCAAGCACCATGCCCCGGCGCACACCGGGCTGTGTGGGATGCCGAGCGCCGTGCAGCACCGCGTGCCGGGGATGCTCACCGCCTCCCAGGCCGCGGGGTCATGCTTGAAGAGCGAGTTGGTGAGCTCCACGGACACGCGCTTCCTGTAGTCGGGGTTCTTGTCCTCGGAGATGCGGAA
>JAUBNY010001173.1:517408-527838 GCA_032275445.1 Crypturellus soui
GACCCGCCCCTACGCCGGGAGGGGCCTCGGCACCGGCACCCACCCCGGAGCCGCCCGGTACCGGCACCCGCACCGACACCAGGAGGGACTTCGGCACCGGTACCCGCCCCGGCACCCGGACCCGCCGACACCCGGAGTCGCTCCGATACCGGGAGGGGCCTCGGCACTGGCACCCGCCCCGGAACCGCCCGGTACTGGCACCCACCACCCAGGCACCCGACACCAAGGGGAACTTCGGCACCGGTACCGGACCCACCAATACCGAGACCCGCCCCTACGCCGGGAGGGGCCTCGGCACCGGCACCCACCCCGGAGCCGCCCGGTACCGGCACCGGCACCCACCGCTCGGGCACCTGCCCGCCCCGACACCGAGAGGGACCTCAGCACCGGTACCCGCCCCGGCACCCGGACCCACCAACACCGAGACCTCCTCGACACCGGGAGGAGCTTCGGTACCGGCACCTGGACCCGCCTGGAAGGTGGATCCGCCCCTGCGGGGACCCGCCCGACCCGGCGAGGCGGCACCGGCCCTTGCGGAGCCGAGCCGGGGCCTGGGGAAGGCTCCAGGGCCGCGGAGCTCCCTCCCTCGGCCCCAAGGGCAGCGGGGCCGGAGCCGGGGCCGTGCGGAGCCCCCGCGTCCCGGCCCCGCGGGCTGCCACGCGCCGGAGCCGCCAGCCCCCTGCCCAGAGACGAGGCGACAGCGGTACCATCAGGCTACCATTTATTGTAAAAGGCCAGCGGTGCCCGCGGCGCCCGGAGCGGGCTCGGCCAGGGCCACCACGAGGTATTTACAAGTGCTATTTACACCGGGCGCCAGGCTCCGTCCCGCTGCCGGGACCCCCCCCTCCGCCCCGCTCCCCCCCACAACCATCAGGAGAAGCTCGTCGGGGTCCCCTGCGCCCCGCCGTGCCCCTGGCACTGCCCGGGGCCCGGGACGGAGCGGCTCGTGGCCGGCGTGGGGGCCACATCGGTGGCCGGGGCGCAGCCCGTGGCGACGCGGCAAGCGGCCCGCTCGCCCCGCTTGCCCATGGTGAGGATGCCGGCGGCGTGGTTGCCGGAGCCGTGCAGCAGGCGGTAGAGGCGGCTCTGGAAGGCCGGCGGGACGCTCTTCCTCTTGCCCAGCGTGAGGATGCCGGCGGCGTGGTTGCCCATGCCGTGCAGCAGGTCGTAGATGCGGCACGAGCAGGTCTTCTGCCGGCAGCACTCGGGCACGTCGTGCCGGGCGGCAGCCAGGGAGCAGAGCAGCAGCAGGAGGCAGAACGCTCCGCGGAGCTGCCGGAGCGGGAGCGCCGTCAGCACCTGAGCGAGCGGGCTGCTCCGCCAGCCCCAACGGGGACGGAGGGGTCGGATGGGGTGATGTCCCCATGAGGGCAGCCGCTTGGGGCGCCGGGGGGACCTGGCAGTCCTGCTGCTCTCTCCCCATCCAGCCTTGCAGCCCCCGGTTCCTTCCCGCAGCAGGACGGAGCCGCAGGCTGTCACGCACGTCCTGACCCGGCTGTCACACACGTCCCACCCCGGCGTGGGGCAACAAGACCCTCCCGCACCGCGGATGCCGTGGGAGGTGCAGCGAGAGCCCTGTGCCCAGCGCTGCCACCCGCATCCTCCATCCTCCTCTCCCACCGGCATCGCTCCCGCTTCCCTCCTGCTCTCCCAGCTGCTCCAGCCGGCGCCGCAGCCGGGGCCTCGTCCCCACCGTGAGCTCCTGCTCGTCCCGGCCCCACCTTGGCGCTCGGAGCATCCATCCTTCCCGGGCGTCTTCAGGTGGCCGAGTGGCGCTGGGACATGACCCGCTGGCGCCGGCAGCAGAGGTGCCCTGAGCCACCAGCGCCCGCGGGCCTTTATAGGGGGCCGCCCCCCGCCGGCCCCGTCCCGGCGGGCCCCGCACAATAGAGCTGCCAAAAATACCCGGGCGGCGGAGGGGCCGGTGTCTGGGCGACGCGCGCGCTTTGTTCCCGGTAGCTCGGAGACGGGCCGGGCGCTTCCCCTCATTTGCAGCTCCGCATTGTGCGGGGCGGCGCGGGGCCGCGGTGCTAATGAGGCCGTAATTGCCGGCCGGAAGGTCAGCGCCGAGCGGACGCGGCGGCTCCGCTGTCGCCCGCCGGCCCCGGGCGACGGCATCTCCGGCTCCGTCTGTGGGGCCCCATTAGGCTAATTGCCGCTGCTGCGCAGAGCCGGGATGCGGTGCCTGGGGTCTGGCAAGTACCCGAGTCCGGAGATGGGGAGGACCCTCCAACAGGCCACGGGCACCCGGATCCTGCAGCGCCAGCGCCCCCGGGAGCTCGCTCCATGGATGGGCACGGGCCAGGGTGCGCGGAAACACAGATGTCCCCTTCGGCCACGGCGGCGTCCCCGCTCCAGGCCCTGCATCCCGGCGGACGCCGCGGGCCCCGGTGCCGCCATCAGCAGGTGGCCGCGTCGCCGCCGCCTCCTCCGTCGGCCTCGGGGACGGGCTTGAGCGGGGCCGCGCGCGGGCGGGGGGGCTCGGGCGAGGCGGCGCCGTTCCTGCCGATGCCGCACGCCTGCCCCGCGTTGTGGATCTGCCACAGGTTGTCCAGCGCCTCCGCCTTGGCGTGCTTGAGCAGGTCGGCCTGGCCCTGCAGCGGCGTGGCGAGCGCGTCAGGGCTCGGCCGGGGGCTACGCCGCCCGCCCCCGCGCGCGGCGGGACCCGGCTGCATCCCGCGGGACGTGGGAGCAGCCCGGAGCGCCGCTGCGTCCCTGCGTGCCGCGCGCTCGCACCTTCAGCACGGTGATGTTCCAGGCGAAGCTCTCCAGCGCCTTCTGCAGCTTGCGGCCCCGCAGCCCCTCCTTGGCCTCGATGCGGTGCAGCTCCTTGTGGAAGTCCATGCCTGGGGGGGCAGAGCCGCGGTCAGCCCTGCGCGTGGGGCTGCCCCACGGGAGCTGCGCTCCGTCCACCCCACGTCACGCGGCTCCGTCCACCCCGTGTCCCGCAGCGCCAGCCACCCCACGTCACGCAGCTCCAGCCACCCCACGTCACGCAGCTCCATCCACCCCGTGTCACGCAGCTCCGTCCACCCCACGTCACGCAGCTCCAGCCACCCCGTGTCACGCAGCTCCGTCCACCCCACGTCACGCAGCGCCATCCACCCCGGGTGACGCAGCCACACACGGCTCCCCCGCAAGCTGCTCCCCCTTTCCATGACTCAACCGCCCCCCGCAGCGGCTGCTCCCCGCACCGGGAGCCACCAGCAGCTTTAGGGGACACGGAGCCCTTGTCCCTCCCCACGTGTCGCCGTGCCCCCCAAGTCCCCATGGACGGGGGGGAGCCACGACACGGCAGAGCACGGGGCAGGGCGGCAGGGCGGGCTGCCAGCAGCGCCTGCGCGTGGGCTCCGCGCGCCAGCGCTCCGGCCCGCTCCGCTGCTGCCGCTGCTAATTATACCCCGCGCTCGGCAGCTAATGACTCCGCTCCGCTCCTGCGCCCGCCTCCGCCGCGCTCTCCCGCTGCTGCCGCCCTTCCCCGCCGCCCGGCGCGGGCGTCCCGGGGCGCCGCGGGGCACCCACCTGCCTGCTGCGCCTGCAGCAGCTTCCCGTGCACCGCGTCCGCCGACTCGATGAGCGTGCGGCTCGTCTGGATCATCTGCGGGAGGGGAGCGGGTGCCGCCAGCCGCGTCCCCGAGCGCCGGGGGGCTCGGATGGGCACGCGCCCGCCCCGGCTCCCCGCGGCGCCGCATCCCCAAGGCTCCCGTGGTTATTCCCGGGATCCAGGCAGGACCGGGGTCGCTGCAGCCCTTGCCGGACCCTCGCGCGGGACGGTGGCACCGGCTCTTACCGTCTCGTAGGCCGTGAGGACCTTGCGCAGCAGCTCAGGGATGGGGCCCTGCGCCTCCATGGGCGGGTAGCGCTCGGCCAGGTTGAGGGTGACGCTGGGCGCGCTGTCGCTGTGCAGCAGCCACGCGGCCACCGTGAGGATGCACTGCTTCATGCTGGCGGCCGGCGTGAGGCCGCACAGCTCCTTGAAGGAGACCAGCGCGTTCTGCGGGCAGACACCGCGCTCAGGGCCTGCGGGAGGCACCGGGGGCTCCAGCTCGCGGCCCGCCGCACCCTGCATCCCGCATCCCGCATCCCGCACCCCGCATCCTGCATCCTGCATCATACATCCTGTACCCACATCCCGCCTCATGCATCCCGCATCCTGCATCATACATCCCGCACCCGCATCCCGCTTCCTGCATCCCGCATCCTGCATCATACATCCTGCATCCCGCATCTCGCCTCCTGCATGCCGCATCTCGCACCTCTCATCCCGCATCCCTCATCCCACATCCCGCCTCCTGCATCCCGCATCCTGTATCCTGCATCCCGCATCATGCATCCCGCCTCCTGCATCCCGCCTCCTGCATCCCGCATCCTGCATCCTGCATCATACAACCTGCATCCCGCCTCCTGCATCCCACATCCTGCATGCCGCATCCTGCATCCCACATCCCGCATCCTGCATCAAACATCCCGTATCCTGCATCCTGCATCCCGCATCCTGCCTCCCGCATCCCGCATCCCACATCCCTTATCCCGCCTCCTGCATCCCGCATCACACATCCCGCCTCCCGCATCCCGCCGGTACCTGCACGTTCTCCCGCAGGTCGGTGGCCTCCCGCAGGGGCTGGGTGGCCGTGCGGAAGACCTCGTCGATGGCCTTGATGCCGGTGGCCTTGGTGGAGGTGTACTCGCGCACGCGGCGGCCGCGGCGCCCCGCCAGCCCCCGGCGCTGCCCCTTGCCGCCGCCGCGGCGGTCCGTGATGGCCACGTGCACGAAGAGGGTGGCGTGGGGCAGCGTCTCGCCGGACAGCGCCTGCAGCGGCACGTGCCGGTAGCCGGGCTGCAGGCACTCGAAGGGGATCGTGTACTGCGCGATGAACTCGTCGCCGATGTAGTCGTCGTCCAGCACCACGAAGCGCAGCACGGCCAGCTCCGGCAGGTTCACCTGGAACTCCAGGCTCTCGTCGAACACCGGGTTGTCCCCGCTCTGCAGGGCCGTCTTGGTGCGGTGCTCGGCGCAGTCGGCCGGGATGCCGTGGATCTCGGCGCACACGTACGGCTCCACCACCTCCCCCTTGGCCCCCGAGCCCTTGGGCTTGGGCAGGTTCTGCCCGCTGATGACCTTGAGGTGCAGGAGCTGCGCGGGCACCCCGGGCAGCGAGTCCTTGGCGTTGGCGCTGAAGTAGGACACCTCCTCGCGCATGATGGCGGGCCGGAGCACGTAGCCGCAGGCGCCGTTCTGGCGGAACCAGCCCGCGTTGAGGTCCATCATGAGCCCCGGCGTCTGGTAGTTCATGGCCACCATCTGGCAGCCGCACTTCCAGAAGTCCTGCGGGTTCATGTTGCTGGCGTCGATGCGCATGGGGCTGGGGTAGACGCGCGACAGGAAGCGCTTGTTGTAGCTCACGAGCTCGCCGGGGCACTCGCTGGCGAAGCGCCCGGCCTCCACCTCGCTGAAGGAGCAGAGCTGCCAGTAGCGCTGCGCCCGCCGCGAGCCCTCGAAGCCGCGGAAGGCCACGGCCTGGCACAGGCTCACGAGCTCCGAGAGCTCCCGGCTGAGGCGCAGGCGGCGCGGGCCGCCCTCGGGCTCGTCGGCGCCCGCCCGCCGCGCCGGCCCCCAGCCCTCGTCCTCGTCCGACACGTCGCCCTCGCTGTCCTCGCAGCCCGGCGGCAGCTTCTTGCCCTTGATGAGGATGCGGCCCTTGAGGCGCTCCGGCGAGGGCAGGAAGGACTCGGCCGGGTCGGGCGGCTCCACGTAGAGCTTCTCGCCCAGCGTCTTGCGCAGGCAGCGGGCGGCCGCGCGCTGCTGCGCGGCCGAGCAGCGCACCACGAGGCACAGGATGAGCGGGTAGGCGGAGGCGGCGAACGCGTGCTGCTCCAGCAGCCCCACCACGGCGCGGAAGGGCACGGCCGAGGGGCCCGGGCGCACCACGGGCTCGCCGTCGGGGCCGTCCCACAGCACCAGCTCGATGCTGCGGCAGCCCGAGCCCAGCGCGCTCACGTAGCCGCTGGCGTCCGGGCGGCCCCAGGCGCTGTCCTCGAGGAGGCAGGCGCCGTGCGCCGAGCTGATGTAGTAGTGCGAGAGCGGCTGCGCCATGTCCTGGCACACGGCGCGGTGCTGCGGGTCGAAGATGGAGCACTCGGAGGAGAGCAGGTAGCGCGTGAAGCCGTCGATGGCCAGGTAGCCCTTCTCGCGGCCCTCCTTGGAGGGCTCGTACTTGCTCACGATCTCCCAGCACTTCTCCTCCGTGACGCCCTCCATGCCCTGCTCCACCTCCAGGAACGTGAGCAGGTCCTTCAGCGCCAGGTACTCCTTGTTGCTGGAGAACTGCACGAGCAGGAAGAAGATCTCCGGGCGCGTGCAGAGCTCGCAATAGGCCTCCACGAAGAGGTCGCACGCCACCTCCGTGCCCGCGCGGTCGCTCGCCTTCTGCAGCTCCTTGAACTTCAGCTCGATGGTGGACGCCTTCATGCCCGGGTTCAGCGCCTTGATGAGCTGCACGGCCCGGGACACGGGGATGAGGCCGGACTTCTCCAGGTCGGCCAGGTCGAAGACGGAGGAGATCCAGGAGGTGCGGAGGCTGGGGTGGCCCGTCCCCGGCGCCTCGGGCGTGTGTTTGCCGTAGGACACCAGGTAGCGCAGCCCCATCACCCAGGCGCTCACCACGTCGGCGGAGCCAGCCACCAGGTCCAGCGACTCGTAGTTGTCTCCGTAGATGATGGAGAAGGCGCACTCGTCCGGGAACTGGTCGGAGAGGCCGTTGCTGCGCAGGACGGGCGTCTTCTTGCCCGCGCGCACCTCCTTGACCGACTTGATCTCGATCTTGGCCTTCTCCGAGTCCTTCTTGGAGGGCTCCCAGCGCACGCAGCGCATGTCGGCGTCCAGCACGAAGAAGCGGCTGTACGTGCGGCAGTTGGAGCGCACCTTCTTGAGCTCGCAGCCCTCCAGCATGAAGGCGATGCAGGCGGCCGCGCTGTTGAGCTTGCGGTCGTTGGGCATCGTGCTGAACGAGACCGTCTTCTTCTTCTGCGCGGGCCGCTGCCGGGAGCCGTCCTGACAAGGGAGCAGAGCCGTGAGTACCGGGGCAAAGCCAGGAGGGCCCTGGGCGCATGGGGACCCCCTGCTCCTCATTCCCGGGACACGTGATGGAAAATAGGGACAGCCGTGGGGACGCCTCCTTGGTCCCAGGAGCTGGTGCATCCCGGCCCAGCTCCTGCGGCCCTGGGAGCGGCTCCGGCCGCAGCCGCCCCCGTTGCTCACCGGCCCGGCTTATTTTAACTCCGCTTCCTTCCTTCCTTCCTTCCTTCCTGCTGCTGCTGCCGGCCTTGAGCCGGATCCTGCCCGTGCTGCAGGAACGCTGGGGCAGGGATGCAGCACCGCGGCTGGGCCCCATGGTGTGCCCAGCCCCACAGCGTGCCAGCCCCATTGCACATCCGTATTCCCATGGCGTGCCCAGCCCCATGGCATTCCTGGCCCTATGGCACATCCGTATTCCCATGGTGTGCCCAGCGCCAGCCCATGGCATTCCCGGCCCTATGGCACATCCGTATTCCCATGGCGTGCTCAGGTCCGCCGCATTCCTGGCGCTATGGCACGTCCGTATTCCCACGGTGAGCTCAGCCCCATGGCATTCCTGGCCCTATGGCACATCCCATGGTGTGCCCAGGTCCACCACATTCCCAGCCCTATGGCACATCCGTATTCCCATGATGTGCCCGGCCTCACGGCGTTCCCGGCCCCGTTCCCGGCCCGCGCTGCCGCCCAGGGACGGAAGGGGGCCGGGTGCCACCAGGCGGAGCTGCACGGGGCCGGGATGGATCCGGGGAGAGCGAGGGGGAACAGGAGGGCTGGCAGCATATTATGGGCTGGAATTCATTAAGCAGGGCAGCGGGGAGGAGGGTTAATCCACTCGGTTAAGCTCTCGGTGAGTCACCTCTAATCCGGTGGCGGCTGCGGCACGGGCGGCTCTGCCCAGCTGCCCCGGTTGGGGGCAGCGGGGGGTCCCTGGCGCCCCAAGCGCTTTCCCATCACTGTCACCTGCCGGGTGCCTTTTATCCCATGGGGGCTGGATTGATCCTCATTGGGCCCAAAAAGCAGGACCTGAGGGTGCTGGAGATGCGGGGTAGCGGGATGGGTGGTGAGCGCAGCGGGGACGGATACGGACATGGACACAGAGCATCCCAGCAGGATGCAGCGCCGGGATGCAGCACCAGGATGCAGGACCCCGGTGCCGGCAGCGCCGCCCTCCCCGTCGCGGTGCTCTGAACACCCCCGGCCGCGCGGGACCCCCCCCTGCGCCGGCCCCCGCCCGTCCCGAGCACCCCACCCCGGCACTCGCCTCCGGGCCCGCGGCACAAAACAGGAAACCCATCCGGAAAGGAAGCGCGGGGCGGGGGGCCGCGCGCCGGGCGGCTGCCGGGACCTGTCGCCAGCTGCGCGCGGGGCCACCTGCGCCCTCCGCGGCCGCCTCGCGCCTCCCCGGACCCTGTCAGACCCCGCGCGGGCGCAGCCGGACGCGCTCCGGGTCACCCCATCCCCATCCCTGTCCCTGGGGCTGCCACTGCACGCGGGATCCCGCGGGAGCTCCGGCTGCAGCTCGGTGCCCACGGTGGCTCTGCGGGGCGCGCGCAGCCCCGCGCGCTGCCCGACTCGGCCCCTCGGGATCCAGCCCCGGCTGGGAGCCCCGCGCGTTGTCCCGCTGCTCCCGCGCGCAGGGAGGAAGAGCCAAACCGCCGCTCACCGGCAGCCCATGACCGCGCGTCTCGCAGGCCTGGGGGTGCTCCGAGGGCCCGGGGCTCCGCTGCGGGGATGAGCAGGTCGGCAGCGCAGGCGGGAGGCCGCGGGGACGGCGGCGGGAGGAGGATCCTGCCTCCCGCGGCTGCACGTGCCCGGCCGAGCGCGGGAAGCGCCGCCGGCCGCAGCCGCCCTCCCTCCCCATCCCGTCCCGCGGCGCTGCCGGCGCAGCGGCTCGTGACGGCCAGGACAGAGGAACCGAAAGTAGCCGGGGCGCCCGGCAAGACCCGCGGCGGCAGCTACGGCAGCAACGACAGGACCCCCCGTCTGATCCGGCCGGGAGGGGAGCGAGGACACGGGGGGTCCCCGCAGCGGCTGCCGCTGCTCCGGGCACCTGCGGGACGGGCAGGTGGCACCAGGGCTGGCCTGGCGCAGGGACACCCACCTGGTGCGGCAGCCAGGAGCGGCGCTCGCGCTGCCCCAGCCCTTGGCACCGCTCCGCTCCCGGGGAGGATGCCGGGAATGGCTCCTCCTGCAGGGATACGGGGCTGCCAGGCGCCCCATGGTGGCTTCAAAACCCCCCGGCACGGCCAGCCTGGCCCTGGGTGGGTGATTTGGGCTTTCAGACTCCCTCCCACAGCCCTTTCTGCAAACGCAGAAAATAATGGAGCCTTCGGTGCTTCCCACTCCCGTCTCCGGCGCCGCGGTGCTCCCTGCGCGGCTCAGGGCAGCGGGGCCGGGGCCGCGGGAGGACGGCGGCCGGGCCGGGGCGCTTGACCTCCTTAGCGGCCGCGTCCCCTCCCGCAGCGCTGCCCCGGCCACGCGACCTTTGCGCGAGGCCAAATCCCACGGTGACGCACGCGGGGCCGCGCGACACCCGGCGCCGAGGCGAGCGACGGGGCCGGCCCCCGGGCACGGCAGAGCCCGGCGGCTCCCGGCACCGGGGGACCCGCCAGGTTACCGGGGATGCCGGGCGCTCAGCCAGGCCTCAGAGGGCACCGAGGGGCTGGGAGCAGCGTGGGAATCCCCGGGAAAGCTGCCTTGTCGTGGTGACACGCGGCGCATCGCCGAGCACGCGGGGACAAGGGGCCCCCGTGCCCTGCGGCACGGAGGTGGCAGCAGGGTGCCCGGCCCGCGGAGCAGCCCACGCGCCGGTATTAATAGCGGAGCAGCTCCGGGAGCTTAAAATAGGCTGCCGGGAGCAGCGGGGTGGCTCCGGGCTATGGAGACCTATTGTGTGAGCAGTGACGCCGGCGCCGCGCAGCGCGGGGGGCTCCGCTGGAAAACCCCACGGCCCATCGGAGCGGGAGACCCCGGCGTTTCCCTGGCCACGTGCGAGGGAGCTGCCGGAATCCGAATCCGGCTCCAGCTCCGGCTCTGGCTCCTGCTCGCAGCAGAAAGCGGGAGCAAGCTCCATTGCAGGCTGCACCCATGGGTGCCCTGCGCAGGATGGGCCGATGCTGCGATGCGGGAGCGTGCGGGTGCGGGGACAGCTCGGGGACCCCGGGAAGGACAGGACAGGCCTGGGACGCACAAAGCCCCGGCCCGGGCTGTGCCCACAGAGGGACCCGAGCGGAGCAGCCCCCGGTCCCGGGCCGGGAACCGGCCGCAGCCCCAGGCGGGGGCAGTGCCCGGCGGAGCCGGGATGCTCCGGGAGAGCCGCCCCGGGGCGGACGGTTCTGAGCGGGCCGGGCCGGGC
>JAUBNY010001173.1:724319-735488 GCA_032275445.1 Crypturellus soui
CGCCGGGGCCGCCACCGCCGCTGCCCGTGGAGCTGCGCGGGCGCCGCTACCGCGTGCGCGGCAACCGCGTGTCCTTCCAGGGCTGGAGCGCGGCCTTCGGCATGAGCCCCAGCGCGGGGCCGCGGCTCTTCGACGTGCGCTTCCGCGGCGAGCGGCTGCTCTACGAGCTCAGCCTGCAGGAGGCCCTGGCGCTCTACGGCTCCAACTGCCCCGGCGCCATGTCCTCGCGCTACCTGGACGCCAGCTTCGGCATCGGCCGCTTCTCCTACGAGCTGGTGCGCGGCGTGGACTGCCCCTACCTGGCCACCTACGTGGACCGGCACTACGTGGCCGAGGCGGGGGCGCCGCTGGCCCGCCGTGCCTCCTTCTGCGTCTTCGAGCACGACGCGGCGCTGCCGCTGCGGCGCCACTTCTCGGACGCGCACTCGGCCTACTACGGCGGGCTGCGGCGCAGCGCGCTGGTGCTGCGCGCCGTCTCCACCCTCATCAACTACGACTACGTGTGGGACTTCCTCTTCCACGCGAGCGGCGCGCTCGAGGTGCGGGCGCACGCCACCGGCTACATCAGCTCCTGCTTCCTGCACGGCCGCGGCACCGACTTCGGCAACCGCGTGGGCCCGCACGCGCTGGGCACCATGCACCTGCACCACATGCACTACAAGGTGGACCTGGACGTCGCCGGTAGGTGCCTCCGCGTGGCGCGGAGCGGAGCGGGCGCGCAGGAGCCGTGCCCGCGCGAGCGGCTCCCCGCGCTCCGCAGGGCAGCGCAACTGGCTGGAGACGCAGGACATGGAGTACGAGGCGGTGCGGGCGGCCTGGCTGGGGCAGCCGCTGCTGCAGCGGCCAGTGCTGCGGCGGCGGCGGCCGCAGCGCGAGGACGAGGCGGCCTTCCCGCTGGGCGCCCCCCTGCCCCGCTACGTCACCTTCGCCGGCGCCCAGCGCAACAAGTGGGGGCACCCGCGCAGCTACCGCCTGCAGCTGCGCAGCGCCGCCGCGGAGCCCCTGCCCGCGCGCAGCCCCATGGAGCGGGCCCTCAGCTGGGGCAGGTGCGCGGGGACGGGGTGCTCCGTGGGGCCAGGGTGCTCCGTGGGGCTGGGGTGCTCTGTGGGGCCAGGGTGCTGTATGAGGCCAGGGCTGCAGCTCTGCTCCGTGGGGCCAGGGTGCTCCGTGGGACTCTGATGCTCCGTGGGGCTGGGGTACTCGGTGAGGCCAGGGTGCTCTGTGGGGCCAGGGCTGCAGCTCTGCTCCGTGGGGCAGGGGTGCTCCATGAGGCTGGGATGCCCCATGGGGCCTGGGTGCTCTGTGGGGCTGAGGGTTCTGCTCTGCTCCGTGGGGCTGGGATGCGGGGCGGTATCCGGCCCCCTGGACCCCTCCTGGCTCCCGTCTGCCCCGGGGAGATGTGGGGCAGGGAGGTTGGGGGGGTGTTTGCTCACAGGGTCCCCCAAGCAGCCCCAGGCCCCTCGTCCCCGGGAGCAGCTGGGCAAGTCCCGTGCGCTGCCCCGGCCGCTGCGGCATCATCCCAACTGCTGCGGCATCGTCCCTCCCCGCGGCCCCATCCCGGCTCCGCGCCGGGGCGCAGCAGCCTGTGCTGGGGGTGCAGGCAGCAGCGCCCGCCCCACGGCGCAGCAGCGGCCCCACACGCAGCCCTGGCCCCAGGTACCAGCTGGCCGTGACGCGGCGCAAGGAGGAGGAGCCGTCGAGCTCCAGCGTCTACAACCAGAACGACCCCTGGACGCCCACGGTCGCCTTCGCCGACTTCGTCGACAACGAGAGCATCGCCGGGGAGGTGAGCGGGGCGGCGCCGCGGGGACCGCACGGGGACGGGGCCGGCCCCTCACAGCCCCTGTCCCGCCAGGACCTGGTGGCCTGGGTGACCGTGGGCTTCCTGCACGTGCCGCATGCCGAGGACGTCCCCAACACGGTCACGGTGGGCAACGGCGTCGGCTTCCTGCTGCGGCCCTACAACTACTTCGACGAGGACCCGTCCGCCGACTCCCCCGACAGCGTCTACCTGGGCCCCGCGGGCGCCGCGGGCGGCTGCGCCGGCCACCCCCTGGGCTGCCCCCCGGCCGCCCCCTGCGCCCCCCCGCTGCCCCCCTTCCACTACGGCGGCTTCAGCAACCTCAGCCTGAGCGTGGCCCCCCCGCAGCCCTGACCCTGCTCCCGCGCTGCCCTCCTGTCCTCCTCCTCCTCATCCTCCTTGTCATCCTCGCTCTCATCATCCTCGTCCTCGTCCTCGTCGTCCTCCTCCTCCTCGTCGTCCTCCTCGTTGTCCTCGCTCTCATCATCTCCTCCTCGTCCTCCTCCTCCTCGTCCTCCTCCTTCTCCTGCTCCCGGCGCTGCAGGAGCCGGTGCCGGTGCGCAGGGCTCCGCTCCCCTCTGCACCGCGGCCCCCAGCACCCGCTGCAGCTCTGGCTGCGTCCCCCCGGGGTGGCACTGGGGCCGCACATGGCAATAAACGGCACCGGCTGCGTTTCCCTGCGCGCTCGCCTGCCTCTCGGTGCTGCTGCCGCGGGCCCGGTGCCCACGGCAGCGTCAGGCCCCCGTGCAGGAGCGGAGGGGCCAGCCGCGGCGCTCGACGTGCAACGTCGCGGCCCGGCCTTGGCCGTGGCCTCCGCCCGCTGCCCGCGGACCCTGGCCCCGGCGCCCCCGGCCACGTGTGCCGCGCCGGGGCCGTGGGAGCTGGCGGCCGTCCCCGCCGCGCCAGGCCCACCGGGAGGGCCGGTGCCGAGGGAAAGCTGCATCACGGGGACCGGCTCTCTCATGGCACCGCAGCGCCCGGAGCACCGGGTCCGGGGGTCTCCTGGCAGCTCCTTCACGGGGGGTGACAGGACAGGAGCTGCCGCAGGCGCCAGGGAAGCCCCAGGGCACACGGCAGCGCCAGCGCCAGCCCGTGCGGCACCAGGATGCTCCGTTACCCCTATGGTGCGGGATCAGGATGCTCAGTCACCCCTATGGTGCAGGATCAGGATGCTCAGTCACCCTATGCGCGGCACCAGGATGCTCCGATACCCTCAGGGTGCAGCGTCGGGATGCTCCGTCACCCCTGGGTGAGGCACCCGGATGCTCTGTCACCATCCCAGTGCGGCACCAGGATGCTCCGTTATCCCTATGGCGTCGCGTGAGGATGCTCTGTCGCCCCTCCGTGCGGTACCAGGATGCTCCATGCGGCCTGGGGCAGCACCAGCACCAGCAGCACCCACCTCCCCTCTGGTTCTCAGCTCCCGGCAGGACAGGGCACCCAGTCCCGTCTCCCTTTCCCACCTCCCGCCGGCAGCCGCCGTCCTGCGCACGGGGCAGCTCCCGTCACCGCCTCCCCCGGCAGCTCCCCGCGCTCGGCCCCGTCCCCGCGGCTTCGCCCTCGGCTGGCCGGGCGCCCCGGGCCCTGAAGGGTTAAGGGGGCCGCGGAGCCGGCGCTCCGCTCTGCTTCCCCCGTGTGTCTTCCCCTTTTACGTAAGTTGTTCCCGGCGTGTTTGTGACAACCCCCCGGCGATGCACCTTTGGCAAAAGTGGTTCTGGGTCCAAAGATCGGCGCGGGGACGAGCGACCTGCAGCGACAAACAAGAGCCACCGGGTATAAAGCGGCGGCGGCGGCGCGGGCAGCGGAGCGGGGCCGCGGGGCCGGGATGCAGGCGGGCATGGACCTGCTGCACGACGCGGGCGTGCGGGCCACGCAGCAGCTGCAGCAGCGCTTCCAGGGCGCCCAGGACTGGTTCCTCTTCGTCTCCTTCGCCGCCGACCTCCGCAACACCTTCTTCGTGCTCTTCCCGCTCTGGTTCCACTTCTGCCAGCCCGTGGGCATCCGGCTGCTCTGGGTGGCCGTCATCGGCGACTGGCTCAACCTCGTCTTCAAGTGGTGAGTGGGGACGGGCGGGAGGCTCCGTGGCACTCGCTGCCGGCGCCGCCGCTGCTCGCGGGATGCCGCGGGTTGGCACCGCGCGTGCGCCCGCTGGCTGCAGCCCGTCCCTGCGCCCGCCTTCCCCGCAGGCTGCTCTTCGGGGAGAGGCCGTACTGGTGGGTGCACGAGACGGACTATTACGGCAACGCCTCGGCGCCGCTCATCCAGCAGTTCCCGCTCACCTGCGAGACCGGCCCGGGTAGGAGCGGCGCGGCGGCGCGCGGGGACCTTGGCCGCGGCCCCGGGGGCTGCCCGTAGCCCCTGGCCGCCTCCGCCCGCTGCCCCGGCTGCACTTTGGCCGCGGCGCCGGGGCCGGCGCGGGCCGCGCTCGTGCGCCCTGCGTGCGCCACGCGCCGGCGGGGGCGGCCCCAGCGTGGGGCCGGGCTGGAGCCCGCGGTGCTCCCCAAGCCCTGTGCCCTGCAGCACCGTGCTATGCCATGCTGTGCCATGCCGTGCTGTGCCGCACCCTGTGACACCAACCACCGGGTTGCGGGCGCCCCAAGCCCGTGGTTGCTGCTCCGAATTGGGGGTCTCAGCCGGCACCTGGTTCTCGCGCAGGGAGCCCCTCGGGCCACGCCATGGGCGCCGCCGGCGTCTACTACGTCATGGTGACGGCGCTGCTGTCCCTGGCCGCGGGCGAGCGGCAGGCCAAGACGCTCAAGTACTGGTGAGTGGAGCGCGGGGCCGGGGCCGGAGCGCGCTCGGAGCCGGGGGGGCAGCGCTGCCAACGCGGCCGTGGGTCCCGCAGGCTCCTGTGGACGGTGCTGTGGACGGGCTTCTGGGCCGTGCAGGTCTGCGTGTGCCTGTCCCGCGTCTTCATCGCCGCCCACTTCCCGCACCAGGTGGTGGCCGGGGTCATCTCAGGTGAGCGGCGGCGCCGGGCCGCGTGCCGGGCTGCATCACGTCGTGCCGGCCACCGCGCGGCACCGACTCCCGCTCCTCCGCTAGGGATGGTGGTGGCCGAGAGCTTCCAGCACGTGCGCGGCATCTACGGCGCCAGCCTGCGGCGCTACCTGGGCGTCACGGCGGCGCTGCTGGGCACCGCGCTGGGGCTCTACGCGCTGCTGCGCGCGCTGGGGGTCGACCTGCTGTGGACGCTGGCCAAGGCGCGGCGCTGGTGCGCGCGGCCCGAGTGGGTGCACCTGGACACCACCCCCTTCGCCAGCCTCCTGCGCAACCTGGGCGCGCTGTGCGGGCTGGGGCTGGCGCTGCACGCGCCCGCGCCCGCCGCCGCCGCGCGCCCCGCGCTGCCCTTCCGCGCCGCCTGCGCCGCCGCCTCCCTGCTCGCGCTGCACCTCTTCGACGCCTTCAAGCCGCCGGCCCACGCGCAGCTGCTCTTCTACGTGCTCTCCTTCTGCAAGAGCGCCGCCGTGCCGCTCGCCACCGTCAGCCTCGTGCCCTGCTGCCTCGCGCGCCTCCTGGCCCCCGGCGCCAAGAAGGACGTCTAGGGCGGGCAGCCCCACGGGTGATGCCGCCGCTGGGTGCCGCTTCCTGCCCCAAAAGCCGCAGGGACCGAAGGTGCCGCCGCTCCCCGGTGCGGGGCCGGCGCCAGCCGCGCGGGGCAGGAGCAGGAGCCCCGTCCCGCAGCCGCCACCGCGGTGCCCCGCGTCCCCGCCGCAGCGCGGGGTCTGCACACGCACGGTTTGTATTTAGGTATGTGCGCATGTGTGTATGTGCATATCTGTGCAGAACTGTGTGTGCGTGTATATACGTATCTGTGTATACGTATGGGTGTATCTGTGCTCACGGCTATTTTATTAAAGCCACTGGTGTATATAGCGCACGTGTTGGGGGTCCTGAGGGGCCGGCGGGGAGGACGCTGCGCGGGGCTGCGCTGTCCCCTGGCTGGACCCACAGAGCGGAGCAGGGGGAACCTGGAGCCTCCTTGGGCGCTCGGGGCTCTCCCGGCCCCAGCGCGGCCGCGCGGCACCGGGCAGGGAGCGGAGCCGCGTTCGCTCCCGGGGCACCACGCGGGCAGCGGCACCGGGGCCGCCCGGCTCCGCCGCAGCCCTGACCCTTCGCCTGATCCCGCGTGCCCAAACAGCTCGATAACTGGCCCCGGGGGGCAGCTTTGCTCTGCGCTGAGTGACAGCTCAACAAACCCTCGAGAGGAAACTCTGAGCGCCGGCGCTGCCAGCCGGGACGTCGGCGACAGAGGTTTCCTCTTCCCTGAATTTCTCCCTTCGGTGCCAACTTGGCCTGAAGCTGTTAGACAGTCCTAGCGAGGCGGGGGGGGGGTGCAAAAGGTGCTTTCCGGACTATCTGCCATCTGCTTTTTCACACTGTGCCTCCATCCCCTCCCTTGGGTTTCCGCAGCCAGGACTGCAACCGCTTCCAGGAACCATCCTGGCAGAAAAGGCAAACTGAAGAAACGCTGCCGCGTGGTTTATTAATCCCAAGGGCTTCCTTTCTGTAGACACTTCTTACTGTGTGCAAGAGTAACTGCCCAGGCTCCATCTGAGAGTCAAGAACGGCAGGGCAAGCTGGAGCTCGCGGCAGAAGTGAGGGAATATCAGGCACAAACCTCCAAGTGCTCTGCGTGGAGCAGCGTGCGAAACGAAGCTGCTTCGCGCTGCATTTACTGGTCGTGCGTGGAGTTGCACACACGTGTTAACATGGTTCTGCCAGGGCCGCGCACACGCGTGGCACACGCAGGGCCGCGCCGCAGCAGGGCTGGAAGGGGCACACGCGGAGCCAGCGTTATCTGGCAGGCGCTTGCATCAGCTTCGGCGCCGGATCAATAGCTGCCAGCGGGAGCCGCGGGGTCCAGAGGGCAGCCGGCTGCAGATTAACCAGCAGCCAGGGCAGCCTGCGAAAACATTAGCACCCGCGTGCGCCGGCCTCCTGCAACTGCAGAGATTTCCAAGTAAACAGGAAAGAAAAAAAAAAAAAAGGTCAAAAAAACAGGGTGATTTCCTATGTGCAGAACTGGGGCTATTCCCTTCCTGGCCGATGGGTTTGACTGCCACATCTTGCCGTTCTGCTCCCGTTTCATCTCCGAGGAACACAGTGGGCAGCTGCTAAGAGCTGCTCGGTCTGTTAAGGTGCACGGCCAGATTTCAGCAGCCCTCTAACTCCTGCCGTTCACTCTTTCTTCTCCCTACAAAATTCCAGCAGCAAAAGCTTGACTTATTTTCTCCACAGCTGCTGGTGAAAATCCTATTCAAATCCCTGCTTCTTCCCTGTGTTGTTTTTTTTTTTCTAAATGCAGCCAGCTTATTATAAAGGTGTAAAAGAGACACAAAGAAAAAGCCACAGTGCACTGCAAACAGAACCCTCTCCTGGTTTGCAGGAAGCCCACAAAATGACTGACAGTGTCTACTTTTAATCGCTTAAGAATATTACTACATGTCAGAGTAAATGAAAGAAACCTTGCAGCATTGTTGGCCAGAGAACCCCCATCCCAGTTTAAGTATTTATTCTCTGTGGGGGAAGTTGTTAGAGCTCACAGAGGGTAGGGAAGACGGCCCTGCTCCGGGAGGTGTTTCTTACGCTTCAGGGCTTTGCTGGCGGATGAACCCCTGCAGCAGGGCTTGCACCTCTCCGCGCCGACTCATCCTGGTGGCCTTGCCCTGAAAGCGGCCTCGCTTGCCGGCGCCTTTGCCTTCCAGCAGCTCTGCCACCCTGCGGTGACAACAGCGAGTGCTCGATGGCCTCGAGGCAGGGGGGGACAGGGCGGCCTTCCCCACCCGGCTCCGGAGAGCAAACAGGGATCCGTGCCCTAATTACACTGCTTGTTTGCTGCATCAGAATTCTTAATAACTTCAAGAAGTTACCTGGGACCTAACTTCTCCACTGCTTCAGCAGGCCCAGCCAGAAGGAAGAGTCCTGCTTCTTTTTCATCTCCCACAGTGAGGAACAGCAGCGTTTCCTGCACACAGACATGCACCTGGCTCGGGCACAGAGACCCTGACAAGTCCTGCCCGGGCACACAAACAGTTTACAGGCTGCTGCTCACTGCTGAGACTCAGTTTGAAGAAACTAAAAGGGAGCAGAGCTGTTTTTTTTTGTATCTGAATCACATGTTGCACAAACAGAAGCCTGGACAGTCCCCACCTGTGCCACAAAGTGGATGAGGAAGCTCCTGGTATCGGTTTAGTCCTTTTAAGTAACTCACCTCTGTCCCAATCTCGTTAGCGATGATGTTCATAAATTCAGAGTCACCCTCTTTCCTGCATGGACAAAAAGCCACTTCAGAGAAAGGCAAAAAATCCCAGGCAGAGCCCCAGACGTCAATTGCAAACCAGGCACGGTGACTACCCAAACTTGTTTTTTGTTAGTTTTCTGTTTCATGTGTTTTCCTTAAGACTAAAATTTGTTACCCATCAGATAATTTTCAAGCTAAAAATCTGCACAGGCAGTCTGTGTTCATGCTGGGGGCTTTGGCCTCTTGTTGTTAGGAGGGAGAGTGTTTTTATATCTGTATCTTTAACCTCATTGCACATTCCTATGGACATATTTGAAATTGTTTAAGTTGTTATTTTTAACAGACGGAACTCTTCAGTTTTACTGGAAAACAAAGCTCAGAGAGAGCTCAGATAAGCACAATTACTTCTAAGCAATAATTTTTATTAAGAAGCACAAACAGACGTCAGAGAGATGCAACTGCCACAAACATGACAGCTCCCGAGTCTCTCGCGCTGATCCCCCACATACCTGTGCAACACGAACAGCTCGCTGCGAGCGGGTTTGCTTTTGAAGTCCCGAGCTATCAAAACAGCCATGTCTCTAAGCAGGTTCAAGTTATTCTGGAAGAAAAGCAAATAACCTGCGCTGGGGGTGGAGAGTGCGAGGACTAAACTGTGTTCCTGGCGATGGGAGCAGTTTTCAGAGGATCCAAAGAATTGGTCTGGAATTCTGTCCTCAGTTGTCACGGATGATAATCAGGCCAAGAGGACGCCACCGTGATCTGCTTTTATCCTCATACCTTCTGCAGCTGCTTCACGTTGCTCTGCAGCCTCTTCACAGCCTCCACGTGCTCACTCGGTCCATTCCTGAAACAACAGGGACAAAGAAAGGATCTGTTAAAGGAGCAAAAGAAGGTAAGGGATCATTAGAAACACTGGGTAGATGTAGCCTTAGGCTCATGTGATGTTTGCCAGAAGACACAACAAAGATGAAAGAAAGGGAGTGGAAAGGATATTACTTGAGCAGTGAAGTTAGAGCCTTCTCAGTGCTATGACTTTGTTCGATTGACTTCAGCACTCTATTTCCTGCCAGGAAAACCAAGTTCATTTTGTTCTTTTTCCCCTTTTCTGTGCCAAGGAGTTTAATAACCTTAAAAAAGAAAAACACCCTGGTCAGAAAAGGAGAACAGTGTTTTGCTTATACTGAGAGAGCTGGATAGTTCCCACCAGACTCGGCCTTGCTGTGAAGAGCCTCTCTGCTGGTGAAAATGCACCCGTTAAGAGCTGCTGCAAGGTGCAGCTACTACCTGCAGGTCGCTCAGGTTGGAGACGTGGGTCCCGCAGCACATGTTGTCGTCGATGCCCTCGATGCTCACGACCCGCACGGGCCCTGCGTGGTCGTCGGGCAGACCCCGGCTCCTCACCTGGCGGAAGGAGCGCGTGGCCGCCACGGCGAGCGCGGGGCTGCGGGTGTTTTGCTCCCGCATCGTTTTGCCCCATTACTCACCTTTTCAACCTCAGGGTCGTCTGCAGCCAGTTCCCTCACCGTCACGGGGATCCTCTCCCGGATTTTCTCGTTCACGCTCCTCTCCAGGGCCTCTACCTGCTCCGCTGTCACGGAGGGAGTGTCCAGCTCGATGACGCTCCGCTGGCGGCCCAGCTCCCTGCGCGATGAAGCACACGTGCTGCGGAGGATCCCTCTGCGCAGCGGGTGCCACGCAAGAGGGGCGCTTGGGAACGAGGCGACAAAACCAAAACACCCTTCCCTCCTCTTGGTGCTGTTTACACAGCGCGAGAGTCTTGCTAAGCACCCGGAGAGGGAACAGACAGGGCACACACTGCTCTGCAGTTCAGTCACCTCTCCCAGGCCCTTGTGCTCAAGCGAATGCAGGAGACTGAACTGCGCTAGGGACTTATCAGCGCTCAGCATCTCGTGGCACGTGACAAACGGGCTGAAAACGGCTCTACACGGCGGCTCTTCCCGCTCACCATGAGGTTGTCTTGAACCCAAACATCTGATCCGCGATGGCTGTGATGAGGTGCTGCCCTGCAGGGGAAGCACCAGCTGCAGCCCGATCCGCACGGGCTGCCCGTCGGGGTGCTCCGTGCGGGCACCCGAGGCCAGGACGCTGCTCGGGGGCTGCCCGGGCGCCGCGGGTACCTGAGTGCTGCTGCATGTGGTCGAAGCGGCGCTGCCAGTCGAGCGAGAGCAGGACGCGGGCGCCGGGCGGCGGCGCGGCGCGCACGAAGTGCAGGGCCTGGGCGCCGCGGCGCGTCACCCGCAGCACCGGCTCCTCGCCCAGGCGCCCGCGGTCGTCGGGCTGCGGGCACGAGCGCTGAGCGCGGGCGGCCCCCGCGGCCCGGCCCGAACCGAACCCCCGGCCCCGCGGGACGGTCCTACCTGCCCGCCGCCCTCGGGGAAGAGGATCGTGTCCTCCAGCACCACGTGGAAGCCGCGCACGGGCTCCCCGCCGCCCTCGGGCCGCAGCTCCGCCGCCTCGCACGACAGCACCGTGGTGGTGAACTGCGGCCGGGGCACGGCGCGGGCGTCAGGGCCGGGAGCGGCCGCGAGGGGCGTGAGGAGTCGGGAAGGGTCACGAAGGGGCCGGGGAGGGCCAAGAGGGGCCGGGGAGGGTCGCGCGGGGCTGGGGAGGGCCGTGAAGGGGCCGAGAGGAGCCGGGAAGAGCCAGGAAGGGACCGAGAGGAGCGTGAGGAGCCTGAGGGGCCGTGAGGAGCCGGCAAAGGCCGCGACGGGCCATGCGGGGCCGGGAAGGGCCGAGAAGGGGCCGAGAGGGGCGTGAGGAGCCGGGAGGGGCCGCGAGAGGGCTAGAAGGGCCATGAAGGGCCCGGGAAGGGCCCGGGAAGGGCCGAGAGAGGCCGCAAGGGGCCAAGAAGGGGCGTGAGGAGCCTGAGGGGCCGTAAGGAGCTGGAAGCGGCCGGGGAGGGCCGCGAGGGGCCGGGAAGGGCCGCGCCCGCCGCCGCCGCTACCTGCCGGGCCCAGCTGTCCCGCTGGCACTGGAACACCATGGCGACGGCGGCGACGGCGGCGACAGCGGCGACAACGGCGGCGACGGGGACGCGGGGCCGCCGCGACGGCGAGCGACAAGGGACACGCGCCCGCGGCTCGCGAGCGCCGCGCGGCCC
>JAUBNY010001173.1:735588-749664 GCA_032275445.1 Crypturellus soui
CAGTGGGAAGAAAAGGGGGCAGTTTGGGGCAAACGGGGCAGTTTCGGCAGACGGGGAGACGGGGCAGCCGCGGCCGCAGCCGCTGCAGGGGGAACGCGGCCCCTCGGCTCCGCTCACGCCGCGGTCGCCCATGGCGGGGCTTGGCCCGTGACCGCAGGGGTTCCCCCTTCACGGAGCCTGCAGCTCCGCCGCGGCCCCCTCCACCGCCTCGGCCCGAAGGGCAGCGGGAGCTGCAGGTGCTGCCCGGGGAGGCGGCGGGGACACGGGGGCGCTGCCCTCCTGCTGGCGTTACCCGCTCGGCTCCCTCCACGTTCCCGTTAAGGGCACCAACATCCCCGTTACAACCAGGGCGGCGGGATCCTCACGCGCCCCCGCAGCACCGAGCGGCCCCCGCAGCACCGAGCGGCCGGGCCCGGCAGAGGGAGCTCGGAGGCCGCTGCGGGAGCGGATCCCGGCGCAGGCAGGAGCAGGGAGCCGGCAGGAGCAGGGCTGTCAACATCCCCTCCGCAGGTAATTGCTTCCGAGCGGGCGCTGGGGCTGTTTGCAGAGCGGCGCTAATGCAGGAAGACCCGATCAGATACTCGTCATTAGCCCGGTCACAAAAACCAGGGCAAACACTTCTCTACGTCTGCATATTAGTGTATAATTGTGGACTTTCGAGCCAGTTATTGATCATTAATGAATTATATTCTTTTCCCTTAGAGGTAGTATCAGAGCAGAAGTGACTTTCCTGTGATCCCAGAGCAAGCAAGGAAACCCTGCCCAGAGTCAGTGGTTTCTTTTATTAGGAAGGGATCCTCATGGCATCCTCTCCCCCAAAGCCTCTCCTGCATTTTCTTTATACCCTTCGCTTTCCTGCGCTGACAGCCAGGCTGTTTTTTGGACCAGTTCCTGCCTTTTTAAACTTGTATCTGCAATCTGCAAGAGTTGCCATCGCCTTTCTCCTGGGACTTAATTAATGCCCAAACTGGTGGCTTCCAGGGGTATTTTATAGGCTTACCCTTGACAAGGCAGAGTGTCTATAGAAACAGCATGTCTCTAAAACAGAGATTTCAACACCGCACTGGTCCTAATAAGAGAAAAGAGGCAAATCAAAGTCCATAGCAGGGTTGGTATGGCGGTGTATGCTGACAGGTTCAGTTCCCTCAGCGGGGGAGCTCCAAGAATAGCCACTTAATAGGGTTTTTGTTGCCCATAATCCTGAACAGATTACGGAGTTTACAGCTCTGTAACGCTGAACAGAAAGGACAGACTCGCGTTAGATTTTAAGCATGACTTAAGGAATAGTGATTTGGATTTAGAGTGGATGTTACTTTTCTTTAGGGAAGCAACTAAAGCAGGAAAGATCAAGTTTGCCTCCCTTGCAAGGATGACAGGTAGCTCTGAGCCTTAATATTTGCTGATTACATTAAGTGTCACTTAAGGTTTCTGTATAAACTCATCTCAAGTGGATGCATGTTTGATTCTTGCTCTAGACACGAAAAAACAAACAACAAAAAAACCCACAACATATTGAGCTATATCTAGAAAATATTGCAACCATTTACTGGGACTCTGCATATGCAGATTTAATTTCTTGCCTTCCTCCTGAGCCAAGAAAGTTTCTTTGGAAAACTGAAGCACGGATCCTGAGAAAACAATTGAGAAGGATGTTAGTACTTTTGCAGGGTAAAACAAACAATTTTTAGAAGGAAAGGATCTTTTCCAAGTGCAGATTACTAGAACAAAGTCCTTATATAGCCGAAAAGCAGCGCAGCGTCTTTACAGCAAGTCTTTCCATTGTGGTCATGAAGATTCATCAGCTCTTAGTTCAAAGCCAGCACCCAAGGAACTAGAAAGGAATCCAAAACTGTATTAGTCAGACAGCGGTTGAAAGACCTAATCTAAATACTTACTGAAGTCAGGAGCCCCGTGACCGAGCTCTAAGGCAAGACCAAGCCTCCAAGTTGAGCCTCCCCGGTCCCCTCTAGGTCCCAGTTCGAGCAGCCACGCGAGGGACGGAGCCTGTAAAGAAAACAGCCTTTAACAGAGGTCACCCACACGAGCGAGAGCGCAGAAGCTAAATGACTGCCTAATTGCTCGCTCTGCAGTTTGCCTGTATTCAAAAACCCTTCGAGACCAATTATTTATATTAATGAAAAAAAAAAAATCCTCCCTCTTCCTCACCTTAAAAGTCAAAAACCTGCAGGTAGATAATTACCATTTGTGGTGCAAGGAAGAAGTACTACACAAAGACAACAGAAAACACAAAAGCAAACGACGTTAGTGAATAGATCCTCTGTAGCAGGTTTAAGAAGCTAAGTGTGGGTGTATTTTAATATTAACCATTCCATTCAAGTTCTTTCATGACTATGTTCCCAATAACACTGTATTCAGAGTGACTTGCAGCACCTAGAATCAAGTTTTTGGGGGAATCAGCGTGATGGGCAACCCCACACACTTCGGTTTTGCAGAGGCGACACAAACCTTTTTGCAACAATAAAAGGTTTCATGTGTCCTGCGGCAAATGCAGGTAGCTCCCTGCGAGCCCACCGCTACGTTTTAACTCACCACACAGTGAACTGCAGTCAATCTACAAATGTTCCATTTTTATTACAAAGTATGAAAGGCAGAAAATATCGTACCTAATACACAGGAGGCTGAAACTTAGAAAGAAGGTTAAAAAATCTGAATAAAACTACATAGTAAGCAGGAAATAGCATAAAAGGATGCAACATTCCACTTTCAAGCGATTCCAGAAAATTACCTTAAAATTTACAGTTTCAACAATATGGTTCCATGACTCAGATGTTAAAATTCATTGTAACAAAACCTTTTGCATATTCTCCATAAAAATAAAGGGATATAGGGACACTGCAGCTAGCCATGTCAACAACATATATGTCAGTTGAATAGCAGGATATTAGGATTCCTCTAGGACAGTATAGTAGCAAAGTTGCAGGTATGGAAGGTGGAGAAAATAAAAAGGACAGGAGTAAAACTACTATTGCTTTAACATTTCAGTGAGAACAAGGAGTCAGGAATTTCCTATGGATGTTTGTACAATCATGCTACAAAGATTACACCTTCAGGAAGTTACCACAACGGGACCGTGAATGGGGACAGCAGAAGGGAAAACACACATAAAAGTAAACATCTACTTGACTACTGATAACAAAAATGCTTCGGTGCAACCGATTTAAATTACATTTTACACTGTTAGCAACCCAAGGTTTCAATTTTTAAAAAGTTCCTTTTAAATAGCAGATATCATAATTCATATTCACCAGGTTATCAAAAAGCCCCGCGTTGCTCCACAGCTGCACTACCGACTCCCATTCACCAGTTCTTGCATTTCTGCCTTCATTCAGACTGGACAGACCAACCCTCATCTCTCTCAGAAGAGACTTGAGATTTGCATGTTTTACAATCAGGAAAGCAAATTCTATGAGATGACTTGTGAGTACGAGCGAGAGCTAGAAAACAGGCTTGCAGCTAGGCTGCAATATTTGTCAGGAAATAAGCGGATTATTTCCTTTGTTAGGTTTTCTGAAAGGGAATAAACTTTAAAAGGGAAGCCAGACAGAATTTTCTCTGATGAATGCAGAAGTTCTAGCTTGATCCTCACTAGAAGGGGCTTTGTAAACAGTTATTTTCTGAAGTCAGAAGCAAGTCTCAAGTGCTTTTGCCTCTAGGGCCTGCCCTGACCTGCCTGATGAGCTGGTCTCCAGCTGCGGTTTTAACTACTGCTTCTCACCGCTGGCCAAAGGTGCTCATCCAAGGGTCTGCAAACCCCTTCCCAAAGGAAGGCTCACATACACCAACTCCTCTGGGTATCCTTGATAAGGAAACATTTCTGACTTCTCTAGGGCAAGCAAGGGAAAAAGTACATCTCTAAGCAAGCATGAAAAAAGTGCTCTTTAAGTGCTGCATACAAGTAACTCCTTGGATTCTCTGCAAAGACTGAGAAAACCGGGGACACGGTTGACAGGACCTTGCCCATTCCAGAGCAGTTTGGATGCCTCATTTTAATGTCCGCTGGACAATACATTGGGTCTGGAAAACCATCTGACAGTAAAAAGTAGTAAATATGTATCCCAAAAATGCGTGTGTTAATTGCTAGGACTAACATGATTGGATTGGAGGCAACAGAAGCGCGTTGCTAATGAGCAACAGGAAGACTCAACCCGTCAGTATCTTGATGGGCCCATTGCTGTGCATATAGAAATATCCGTACCACCAGCCGACCTCTACTGCCTTCTTTTCAAGAGGAAAAGCTGATTTCCAAATTCAGCCAGGTTCCTACGCAAAGCGAAGGGATTCTATGAGGTGACAAGCAGCACTGCGGTACGTGGGCTGGCCTTGCAGGACTCATATTTGCAGAACACGGAGCTTCAGTCTATAATATTAACAGCTGTCAACAAGGGCTCACATTGCTGGTGTTCACCAGGCACAGATGAGGGTCCACGAAACACCGTCAATCACAGCAGGTTTAGGATTTCATACTCTGTATTTAACTATTTGTATGAAGACACAAATGCCTACCGTAAAAAGGCTGAAGAGACGATTCTTCCAAGCCTTACAAGCAAGTACTTGCTAAAGTGCCATCTCTGAGAACAAAACAGGCACTCTGCTTTCTTAATTTACATTTAAAATAAGTGCAAGAGCATCTGCATCCAATATATTAGGCAGTCATCTACAGTAGAGACTGATGTGCCTTCCTCATTGTGACACCAGGAAAAATAGAGCTTTTTTACTATTATCCAGAACATCGAGGAGACCAATTACAGCTACGTTTTGAAAGGATCATTAATTTTGACTTATGAGAGGCAATGCCTCCCCCTTTCAGTACATTTCAAGGTTCTGTAAGGAACAACCTGTATCATCAGTCTTTCAATCCATCCTCCGAGACCACTGCATCTCCTTTCTAAATAGATTGTCAAAGCACTCAACTCCTTGCCTATTAAATCTCTGCAGACAGAACTACCAGTCCAGTAGATATAACCTACCACAGGTCATTTTGTTTAGACATTTACAGAGATAACATACTAACACGCTAATTCAGCATTCTTTTTTTTTTCTTGGAGCTTTTCACTTCGATAATGAGTTTTACATGGCCAGGATCTTCTGGTTGTGCGCCAAAGCAAGCAGCAGCTCGTCCATGCAACAGGCACAACCCAGCAGAAGCTCCGTTTAAACAGAACAAAGCAACCAAACAACTGATTAGTATCTGGAAGTCATCAACTGGGAAAGTGATACAGAAACAGTCGTTTCCATAAACGTTGGGGAAAAAAATATTCTTGCACTCAACACCCAACATAATTCAATGTTAAGCTGGTAAAAGATAATCAACTATTTCTTCTGATTCATAGGCAACTGCAACAAATCAAAGCTTTATTTTTTCTTGCATGGGAACTCCAGCCTGCAAGTAGAGCTTGTTCCCTACCACTGTGTCAGAAGGTGCTGCCAAAAGGCCCCCAAAGTCTCTTGCTCTCTGCCCGTATGGAAGGGTCATTTGCACTACAGAACATCTCACCCATGAGGGTTTTCATCAGCTTTCAGTCATTGGCTTCCAAGTGACTTCTTTGAAGAGAAGCTATTTTAAGTAGCATTTCCCTGTTCCAAAACAGCCTCTAGTGATTTCAAATGAAATTTCATAAGACGAATGACAAGACTATGCCCAGAGCAACGTGTTATTGATCCAGAAGGTAGCCCAACTGGCTAAATAAACAAGATAGGAGCTTTATTTAGAATCCACTGGAGTCTTCAAAATTTCTGCACTTGCCTTTGAAGAGCAAAGCTCTTTGGAGAGCTGGGGAACAGTTCCTAAACCCACAACAACTTCAAGCAATTCTGTGAGCGGGAGGGACTCACACTGGATCCTTTTCAGGTTCTCACAGAACCGTTTTCTAGTGGCAGCCAAATCTACCTGCTTATTCAGACTATTAGCTCCTTCATACAGGCTCTTTCTCTTCATCATCTTAAAATAACAGATTGTGTTCCTGTAAGAACGGATCGTGTTTGCCATTAGGTATAGCCTAACAGAGTCTTGCAGTGACTCACCTTCCAAATAAACTAGCTTATGTATTTTTTAAAGCACAGTTCTACGCTACTGCAGAAGAAGAACTTTGGCTAGCAGCAGAAGCAAACATCTTAACTCCTATTTTTTCATCTGTAAGAAAATGAGACTTCAAAGCATAAAGAAAGGGATGACTGAAAATGTTACAGGCAGTTCCCATCATTCTCCAATCCACGGCAGGTTAAAGGAAAAGGTTTTGTCTAGTAACAACTAGGTTTGCACTCCAAGTCAGAAAGTCAAAAGTTCTCTTAGTAACAGAGCACCTTATGGCTACTGTTTGTAATTAAACAGTACATTACAAGGCCAAATACGTATTTTTGTATGACTAAAGCTGTGCCTGCAATTAGATGCTGCTGCTAACAATTTTCACTTCCTAATTCTGCATGTTTTCCAAATTAAGATGATGTGCTACTGTGAAGAATGATAACCTATTTGTTTGGCTAACACTGTCCTGATATCGAGATCAAATCTGTCTGGAACACGCCACTCTCACCACTGTAGTTAATAAGAAAAATTGACCTTAACAGGAGGTCCTGTTTTCGATCAGAAATTCAACAACTGAACACAGAAGGTCACTGACAATGCATGAGCTTGAACTGTATTAGTCTCTCTTGGCTGATAAAAAGGGGTAATATAAAAGAACTAGCGCTACTCAAGTCTAATCATTTCTCAAGACCCATCATTTTCAGTGTGTCCAGAATGACAAAGCTTTTCTTTTCTCCAGGTTCTGCTCTGCATTTGACAGTGGGCTCCGTGTCAGCTTCACCAGTTCATAGCAATTACTTTTCCCATCTTTCCTTCCCTGCCAAAACTAAAAAAAAAGAAGAAAAAAGATATAGTCTTACTATTTCTAAGGCTGCCTCTATTTGTAGGTGGATACTCACTAGATTGAAAGACAACTTCGATAGTTTCTTACATCAAAATTTGGCTGGGGTAGCTCCCACTGGAGCTATGGTTGTCATGTCTTTGTTGGAAGAGCACCGTGGACCATGAGCCTGAACAGCTACGTTACATTAAGATTTCCTTAAAGGTTTTTAGCTTGCCTTAGCCACTCAGCTTTGATTGCTGAACATTGCTGTAGAGCAAAAATTCAAAGATTCAAAACAAGCAAAAGCCCCTAGGTTTCATCCCAAGAGACATGAAGATGAGGAGTACCAAACCATGGCCTCGATGGCACAGTTGTTTTTCAATTTAAGCCCACCTTTTTGTGCATTACATTAGGGAATCATTTCTTTTAGAGAAACGGCTTTCATTTGGAGAGTAGAGCAGCTTTTCCAATACATCTCGCTCATTCAACAAGCTCTGACAGCACAAAGCAAATACACTTAGGAAGAAGATTGCTCTGGGCACCTTTCAAGAGCTCCCAAGAATACAAACCAAATGCAAAGTAGCACCAAAATACAGGTTAACAACAAAATCCTGCTCAGGTTATTTGCCAATCAAGCAAGGTACAAAGTGTGAAACCGTTTTATTTTAGTTGAGATAGTAAGCCTTCTAAGGGGAAATCATTTGATTGGAAATGTCAATCCAAAGTCCATTACAAATCACCTTTTCCAGAAGTCAGGTACCTCACAGATGGCTCAAGTCATGCAAGCATCATTTTTCTGAAACCTATTACCCCTCTGTTACCTACCACAACTTCAGGAGAGACACAGTAAATTCAGTTATAATTTAAAAACAAGGCCTACCATCTTAACAATTGCCTGTAGCATAGGGAAAGTCTAAAGAAATTGTGCAACAAGTACTTGTACTTCACAGCACCAGGTAACCAGGTGTAGAGAGCCAAGGCAACAGTTAATTCTGGCAGGCCTTTAGTGCCAGGGAGCCAACAGTGTTACTGTGATTCCTACCTATGAATAGATCCTGCTTTGGGCATATGGAAGTGGATCACATATCAAAAGTAAGAATTAGGGAGAAAAGCCTTACTCAATAGAAAGTTAGCCCAATATATAAAAAACATACAAATGTTTAAACAGTTTAGAGGCAGAAACAACAGGAACAATAAAGATTCCTGCCAAGGTGGCTGTTAACAACAGTGTCTTTACCCCACCTTGTTTTGCACTTAGCTATTAAACTAGTTGAATGTGTTGCCTCAGCTGGCTGACAAACACATGGACATATGCAGCAACTTAAAGCCTGCAAGCTTATTAACACAGTCAACAAACAAATATACAGAACTTCTTAACTGAGGGAAAAAAAAAAAATAAAACCAGAACCCAGAAGGTCCAAGAGGCTCAGCATGTCTCTGCATTTTAGAGTCTTGGAGTGACAGGAAGCACCTGCCATTAATTCTTGTAACAGTTTCTTGGAACAGTAGATGCAAAGCAACAACAGATACTGGCCACTTGACTTGTGTTGTTCTTACTTTAGAGGGGAGGGGAAATTATACAGCCCTGCCTCAGTGTGGCATGAGGCAGTAACGTTAGACTCTCAGGATCTCCAGGCAGTTGTTGTAGCAGATAGCTATCCAGTCTGGCTGAGTCGATGCCCACTGTACATTGTTGATTTCTCCCTCTGCTGTATAGGCCAGGATAGGGTCCTCAATGGCACGAGGCATTTGCTGGATATCCCAGATGAGAGCCTGATGGTCGTCCGCTGCGAACGGAAAGGAACATCAGAAATAGAATAAAAGGTATTACAAGATCTCCATTTGTGACTACTAATAACCATATATTCCGAGAAGCCAGATAGCAAATGGCTTCTAAATTGCAGGTGTTCCTTAGCAAAAGGCAGGGCATAAAAACTGCATGAATATTTGGACACAGAGAGAGGAGTTTGCAAATGTAATGGAAGTCTCCCCGACTTTCACGAACACAGAAGGTTAGAAGCTCTTTCCATGCCTACCTGCTGTACAAATATGGCAGGAAGAATGAGGTGCCCAAGCAATTCCATTTACACACGCTCTGTGGTTGTTTAACCTGGCAACAGGAGTGCAGGGAACTCTAACGTCAAGAATCACAACCTTCAGAAAAAAAAACAAACAAATCCACAATTACAAACTTTCTTTTCTTTTACTTTCTCCTTCAGAAAACAAAACATTTTGACCCTACATGAATACACCTCATTCCCAAGAGAAGCCTTTGGGATGTGAACACTGTTCTCAAAGAGCTGGTCAGGGTCTTGACAGAAGTCAGACTTCACAGGCAAGGGCCGGAGAGCTGGATGTCCCTGAAGCTGTGCAGGTGACACACTCAGATACACCACCTTGTGCACTGAAGTGAGCGAGAACCACGCGACTAAAACATTTACACTTAAGATTTCATATAAGGACTATCAACTGGATCACAGCCCTGCCTTAAGAAAATAATCACCTGGAATACATAGGAGTTGTACAAGGAATACAAGGAGATGTGCAAGTTTATAATGCCCAAGTTCTCAATCTCCTCCCTGAGCAGTGCAATGAGAACTGGTCTTTGCCACGCTCCACTTCAGGATCCCAAAATCCCCCTTACTTCCAAGGGCTGACAAGTGACAAGAGCCTCACCTCCATGCCATCCATGGCCATAGTAGCAAGGTAGTTGGGATCCTGCTTGTTCCAGCAGAGACGCAGCAGCGGGTGGTGCTGTGGGTCCTCGTAAATGATGGTGCTGTGTTCCAGGTGACGGAGGTCAAACATCCTCACGGAGCCGTCCGCACCGACTGAAGCGAACATGTCCCTGCCACCACCCGCGCGGCTAAACGCTATGTCGTACACCTGCTCCGTGCCAGGACAGACAGAAACAAAACCTCGGGTTTAATGGCAGTAAACCAGATTTTCCGGGGGAATAGCAAGCTGTTAATGCGATTTTACGTCAGCTGCGCAACTTCCGTAGCAGGTTTTAGTCACTACAATTACCTTGAAGAGGGGAACAGACCAGATCACTAAAGAGAATAAAATTTCTAAATATTTCTAAAATCTGGATTATGTTCCAGAGTATTTCTAAAATATTCTGGAACATAATCTAATAAAAGGGCAGGTTCTCAAATCTCAATTCTGTAATGAGTAAACAGGGTAATTTTGATTGCCAGCACTATGGTTTTAATTTGGTCTCCAAAACTATACATGTTTATTTGGGAAATATAACCTTCTTTAGTTTTATTTTAGTTTACTTTTTTAAAAGAAAAAGAGTTGGAAATAGCAAAACTCTGTTCCTTTTCTACCACTTTAAAATATACTATGTAAACAACTGTAAAAAGTCATCACCTCTTTGTCATGTGCAATGAGTTGCGTCTTAACATGGCCAGAGACCAGATTTACTCTTCCCAGAACTTGTCCTGTTTCCAGACCCCAAATAGTGCAGGTTGTATCAATACTAGAGGTACCTAAAACATATCAAAAAAATTGTTAGCAATATTGTTCCCACAGATTTGATCATCATCCACTGGATTAGTCTATTATTCTCTAATGCCTACAGATCAAAATACCTACAAGAACAGCATGCAGTTAAAATCAAGAATGTCAAAACAACCAATAATCTTACAATACATTTAAGCAATCCCAACTTTTTAGCTGCAGAAACAGTCTTCCTCATGCAAAAAAAGTGCAAGTAGCTCACGTCTACTTCAATATATAGTCGTGATGCAACTTCAAGATACGAATTTTCCCATCCTTGTTTCTGTGGATTCAACACAGGGGCTAGGAGTTGAGCTCAGCTAATTGTTAAGATGCAACACAAAAAAATACAGCAAGTAGTAGATATCATGAAGGTGCATTATCACTGTTAATCTCTGGACAAATTCCCCTGACACGAACAGCTGCACTCTTTTGGGAAGTAAGCTTCTGCTGGATCAATCATTTCAGAATCTGGAGATCTCAGAACCACAATTTGTCCCACAGGCTGTAATTAAACATGAAGAATTCAGCCCCCTTTTGCACCTTAATTAAGATTCTGGGCTTTACTCTTGCTGCTGAAACAGCTTTCCAAAACGACAAGCTTGTTAGGAAGTTTTCTATCCACCCCAGTTGTGTCCACAGTATCCTCTGTGCCATTCTCACCTAGAAGGTAAGGATCCACTTCGTTCCAATCAAATGATGTTAATGGAGCACAGAAATCAGAGTTCTTGTTGTTGTTCAGTAAACACTCCAGCCGGGTCTCCGTTTCACCAACCTATAGAAAAGGGAAAACATCTGACTCAGATGGCACCATCTCAGAGCTTGTCCCACTTGCACTTTCAAAGCATGGGATGTTAACCCTGGGTTTCTTTCCTCTCAGCTTTACATCCTAAAGCTCTGGAAAACCCAGTCACCATCTCTGTCTTCAATAAGGCGACTAAAAAAGCATCTGTTCCATATCGTATCACACTACAAGAACTACCTTTCGAAATTTGCTCCTCCTGTAGCTGTTAATATATTGTCACATTAATATTGTGTTCAAAAGTTATCAGCTGTTCTGACTTGTTTTATGTTTTCTCCTCCACCCTGCAGCAAACATGAGATGCCTTAAACAGAAGATAGTTCACTTCAAAAGACTTGGTCTCAAGTGAAAATGAGATCAATACACAAGGCAATTAAGACCATAGATGATCTTCAAGGGAGAATGTACTCACCCTCCAGACGCGCAGATAGTCACCGCTCGTTGCCAGCAGGTCTGGGTATACTCCCTTGGTGTCTGGGATCCACATGAGCTTTGTGGTAGGATATGGGTGATCAAAAGTGTTCCTGCAAATGAATTCTGAGCTCTCTTCATCCAAACCAACAAGTTGCACCTGTAAGGAGCCATAAGCAAAGCAAAGCACTTTATGAAAATGATCATTTTGAATTACAGCATCAAAACACAGTATATTCCAGGAGGACTCCTTTTGCCATCTCAAGGACAATTAAAATGGACTACAACTGCACGTCAACAAAACAAGGAAATGTGTGCGAGAACCTGAGTTAGGCTGCAAGTACAACCCCAGCTGGGAAGCAAAGCAGGGTGATGAGATGATCCTAGAAGGAGCAAAATCCTGTTTTACAGGATTAAGAACACCTTCTTTTCCACACTGCAAAGCCTAGTTTAAATCACAATCTTAACTACACAAAGGTCATTTCAACTCATTTTAGGCTGCCAGCTAGCTATAAAGTTATTGCATTTATAAAATCATTTGACTGCTTTGTGAGAAAAGACCAACAGTTCTGCTGAAAGAATCTAGGTAACTGAGTTCCAAATGAGGTATCTGCACCGTAAAATGGTAGTGGGACTTGCTGAGCTGCAAGAGTAAAGCAGGAGAGCAGACAAGAAAGCTCCTCCACATAACTTGGTCATGACAGCACCTGAAGTAATGCACCAAGTCCCAGACATGATGTTATTAGAAAAATACTGACACGCCAGAAAGCATTCAGAAAGCCATCTGATGCCAGGAGGTTATATTTACCCTCGCAGTGACTCAAAGACCTAACCAGGATGAAAGCTCCACTGCGTTAAATGCTGTTCAAACACAACCAGTGTGGGGACAAGGCACTGCAATTGCTTCATAAGCTGCTCACTTCCTAATACAGTAGCTTAATGAACTTTTTATTCCAAGATGGTTATCTTTACAGTTTCTTTGCATTCCTAAATATTCTAACACAAGCAATTTGTTTAGTGAGCTACACATTTAAGCTAGACCAAAAATCTACCACATATTTTTTGCACACATGCAAACGTATCTTGCAGTAAATTTGTAACATTTAGGAGTCCATTTAATGGTGCCTCCTAACAAATGCAAACTTTGCATCTTGGCAGAATGATAAGATCCACCATTTTCACCACATAACACCCTAACATTCATACTTGTAAGGGAGACAAATTTAAAGTGCTTATAACTATCTTATTACAGATATTCCTCATTATGTTTTGCACTCCTTTAACATGTATCAACCAACTGAGAATCTCCAAGGCTTTTGAAGTGATTGACCTTTTAACTCCTTCAGGGCTCAGAAATACTAAGCAGGTTTTTAGGTGCAGGCCAGGTTAGAGAACAAGACCCTGGAAAAATCTCCTGGAACTGCTAAGGATCAGGTACCCAACTCAGAGCAGGAGGTGCTGGTTTGCCCCGAGACAGGAGCAAACGGAATATCTGCTCGAGAAGCTCTGCTCTTGCCTAGCTTAGCACGTGCAAAGGTGCAGCCACTCCTCCTCTTTGGATTTCTCGGCATGCGGGGATTAGAGAATCTCTCTGTTCATCCTCTCAACTCACCATCAGCGGGCTGCGCACGAGCAAGCGGCCTGAGCTCGAGCACAAGGAATTATTTTCAGCCTGCTGATATGCAAACTTTGCCTCCCCCTCCTGCAAGGGAGGCACGATTTGCTGCCATCCGCTATCTCAGGATTGTCTAAAGTCAGATTAAGGCTGAGGTGATGCTAGCGGACCAGGGAAACGAGCAGAAGTCAGAAAACAATTTGAACAGTTCTGCATCCGCCCGTAATTCTTTCAGACAGGAAAATGAGCACCAGGATGTTTAATCTCCATTAGTTTTGCAATTATGCTATGACAGTAGCCAGGCATGCTTCACAATTACTTGTTTCTCCTATACATCAAGATACGCCGCAATTGGACACGGACCTTCCTCTCGTAATCCAAACCTTCACCAGCTGAAGACTTAATTACTGCAGTGCGTCTGAGTAAAGAAATGTCTTTAATCAGCATTCCTTAACTTCTGAAAAGTTACATCCCACTTCAACTGAGTCTGAAAGAAGCAGATGCAGAATTAAACAATGCAGATTTGGTAACCGCTTACCACTATTTTTTTTTTGCATAGTTTGAAGAGCAGACACAGCACTTTTTTTAAAATTATATCCCTGGAATCTAATTAGTAACCACTAAGAGTGAGATTTCACAATTATTTTAGTGTCATGAACAATCAAAAGAGATCTCACTGCATCAATTAACCTTAAGCCCATGACCAACTTTCCATTACCGCTCTAAGCCTCACAGACAAAAAATATATAAATAAAAATAGCCTCTGGCAAAACAGCCTTCACAAAAGTGTTCAGGAGAAGGTGGCAATGTGGAGTGGCCAGAACACGTCAGTCTGTGCAAGCCGTGCGAGTTGGCAGCGCACAGCACCACCTTCTACT
>JAUBNY010001173.1:881103-895477 GCA_032275445.1 Crypturellus soui
AGCCGCCAGCGCCAACGGAGCTGGCCTGAGCCCAAACCCGCTCCGGAGCCTCCGATGCCCCCGGTGATCCCAAGGGAAGAGCCGGAAAAGAGAACAGGAGAGGCCACCCCGTTCTTGTTGCAGGGGCTCTTCGTCCCCAGCGCTCACAATCAGGGTTTTTAAGCAAAAATTAAAAACTAATTCATCAAAATTAAATTGGTGACAGCCAGACTAAGTTAATATCCTTCTTTAGATAATCCAGCCCTGCTTTGCAGAAGCTGTTGTGTAACCGGAGCAGGTTTTCCTATTTTGTTGTTTGAGTGTATAAAAGCTTTTTAAATGATATTTGTAAGAACAAAAGGCTCAAGAGGTGACTACAGATTTAATGAGAGAAATCTTCTTCATTAGTGTTTTTTCCAGAGCTCTTGGAGCATCCTGAGCAGGGCAGAAGACCCCAGCACTAGGATCAACGTGTGGTCATGGATTTGGGGGGCGAGGGGTTCAGTAATATCTAGTTCAATAATAGTTGCAATGAATTTGCATCCTCAGAAAGAACCTATTTCCTCCCCAGACGCTCACCCCATCCAGTCTGTATCTCCGGAAAGAATTTCAGTCCCGTTTCCACTCTGCTCGTTGACAAGGAGGGTCTTCGCTGTCGTTCACAGCAAACCAAGCAGCAGTCTGTTATCAAGCTCGTCCCTGCGGAGGCAGCAGACGGCAGCGCGAGCCCCGCCAGCCCGAACGCTCCAGCCTGGACGAGGCCGTCGGAGGGTCCCGGCGCGGACGCTGAGCAGCCGCTGCCTGCAGGGCTCCGGCAAGGCTCGACGAGGAAAACTGCTCCTATGCAAGATCCCAGGAAAAGATTTTTTTTAAAAAAGTAGGAAAAACTAAGCTACATTCACTCTCTTTTTCTTCTGACAAGCTTATTTCCAATGTGAAAAATCTCTTCCCTAGGAAGCCAGGTTTAAAGAAGATGCAGGATGTTATATCGTTAACGTGCCGGAATGGCAGCCACGGAAGAGGCAACTTTCCTCTTTCCGTCCAAACCTACACGATGGGTCTGGACTCCTCAAAGCTGTCCTGTAGCTCCAGCGCCCTCTGAGCCTTCTCCCATCTAAAACTCTTCTTTTCAGCCTCCTTTGAAGTCTTTGGAAATGAGGGTCTTTGGGTCGAGGTGCTCCCATGTGGTTCCCGGTTGTGCACAAGAAGAGGGGATGAAGGAAGAGAGAAGTCAGCGCCGCCTGGGTCACCCTCCTGCTGTACCTTGCAGCGAAAAGGTGCAATTTTTAGACATTTATTTTGCAGTCAGGTTTCCTTTCGAAATACATTTTAAAATGGGATGAATGAAGACTTGGTACTCCGAGTTGAAATCCCGTCATCCGAATTTTAAGCCTCCATAAGTTTTTCTTGAAAAACAAAAGAAACTTCCCAAGCGGCAGAAACGAGACTGGCCAGTGCTGAAGTGGAAAGCTTCCTTCCCTCTTCCCAACAGTTTTGTTTCATTAAATGTTAAATTTGAAACAGATGAGCAGAGAACGCAACAAAGCGTGAGCACGGAACAGCATTATCCCGATTCAATCTCCTGCCACCCCACAGTTCTTTTTTTCAGCAATCGAGAGACTCAAATATTGCACTGACACTAAAAAAAATGAGAAAAAAAAAACATGAAAAAAAGACCTGGATGTACTGTAAAGCACATTTGTTCCAAAGAGAGAAGCGAAGGGTTTCTTGACTACCATTTAATTGCAAGTTCACCATTTGGAAAGTGGCTGTTTCACTGTTTTCTGAACAGAAAGCCTTGAGATCAGAGGGAGACATGAACTTTGGGGAGAAAAATCAGAAACTGATTAAACGGATATCAAAGCAAACATATTTCTGGTTTTTCTGTTTGAAATCAGCTTCAGAAGAGGACTGTAGGACAAGGAAAAAGAAATCCATTCTTCAAGAGTCTTTGGAACTTGAGAGGATCCTTTGGATATCCCAGGTCCTCCAAAGCCCATGCAGCTCCTACCCCAAGGAGGCTTCCCGAGCTTTTCCCCAGAGTTTTCTGCTGTCCTTTACATGGGAATGAGAGTATCAGGTTCCCCTAGCCCTGGAGTCCATCTCTGTTGATACCAAACACCTAGACCAAGCGGGAGAGCAGGGCAGCACGTGTCGATCGGCTCCTTCGCAGGCTGAGCCCCTCGTGGTGCAGGAGGTGCCATCGCCCACAGCCACCTCTTCCATTCCTGTGTCCAGATCCTTTTCAAATAAACTTCTGTGACTTCTGCTTTCGAAACTCATGTTAACTTTTCCCAAGAGAGCAGCCAGGTGCACAGGAATTCTGCACTTTGGAGGAGTTTCATGAATTTACTCCTTAAATCCTTGATCCGTAATAGCCCCCGCCAGTCCCGTGGTGTTCAGGAAGCTCCGAGGAGGTTGCCCAGCGCAGGCAGCAACTCAGCGGTCAGCCTCAGGCCCCGAGGTGCCGTCTTCTTTCAAAACAATCTGTTTATGCCTTCATCAGCCCTGCGGCCCACAGACGTCCTGACTACCCTCCCCTCATCACGGCAGAAAGGTTTTTTTTGCTTTTTTTTTTTTTTTTTTTGCTCTTGGAGCTTCTTCTGGCCCTCTGGGTTGGTACCTCACCTTTCTTGCAGCCAACTTCCCTATTTTCCTCCTCGAGCCCCTGCTGCAACTCTCCGAAGGATCCCTTTCTTCCAGCCAACACTCCATGGCAAAATCTGTTACTTCTCTTCTTTTTCAAGGGCAAAGCAGCTGATATTGCACTTGTTCTAGGCCTCTACCAGGGCGGTTGTGAAAGTTTCCATAGCGCATGCGAGACTGCATGTCCGTGAGCTGCTCCTCAGAGCCCTGCGCCCAGCCTCCTCTCGGAGCTCATCGGAGCGGTCGGCTTCGCCCTTCGGCGCTGTTGAGCGTTGGGCACCGCCGATCCTCCCGCTGCAGCGGCTGGACCCAGAGCAGCTCCGGCGGCGCCTCCAGGACACGCGCGGCTGCGCGGGGCGCTCTGCCCCTCTGTCCTCAGAGCAGCAACAAATTCACACCGGTACTGGCCACACAGGGGTTGAAACACAACAACCAGAACAACTTGCTTGGGCATCGATGCAGGAAAGCGGGACTATCTGTATGTTGCTTAAATATTTCACAAGCAGCCGCGGACACCCAAAGGTAGGCAGCAAATTACACAGTCAAGGGGAGGAAAAGGCTTGAATAGAAAATCGGTGGGGGCAGAGGCAGGGAGTAAAGCTGAGCTGCAGGAAACCCAAATCCGATTCCTTCTCCCACGACATCCCTACGACCGCACCGAGAGCCCCTGTTCACGGTAACATAAACTCCTTATTTGAGGAAGACGTTTGAAATGAAGCCGAGATAGGCACAGAAATGGTGGTATTATTCTATATATGCTATGCTATATATATATATATGTACATATATATGCTCTGCTCACAAACCATGGGACAATTAAGTGCCCCAAACTTTTAGGAAATGCTCTAGGAATAGGAGAAGGGAGAGCAGGTGGCCCGATCTAACTCCACACCAAGGCTCCTCCAGCACCTTCGCCTTTTGTGGGAACTTCTTAGCTACGACTGAAAACTAAACTTCTCACCCCAGACAAGTGTCATCTTTGACAGATGCTCCATTTTGTAGCGCATCAGTGTGAAACCAGGACAGACTCCCAGCCCGGGGAGCTTTAGAAAAACCAACTTGGTTCAAGGCTGGTTGGTTTGTAACCTTATCTGCATTAAACGTAATCCTTCGGGGTTCTCCCTGCATCTGAGCGTATATAAGAACAACTGCAATTAAAAGCTGCTGTCACCCTCTCCCGTTTATAGTGCTGTGATGACTTGTTTACTCTGTTTGCTGGGAGTCTCACCCAGTTAAACGGTCTAAATGCAAAAAAAAATGAAGAAAAAAACTGGGAAGGCGCAAATTGTGGCAGCCCAGCGGGCAGGCATCAGGGAAAAACATGGGATTTGGTGCACATCTCCATTATGATTTCTGCTCTGTTAATACATAAGGCACTCGTGTGTCAAAACAAGACAGAATAGGGTTTTTGCCTTGTATACACCATTCTGGGAAAACAAATCCTAAAGTCGGCTCATGATTTCCAACAGCAAATAAATACACGTCATTTTTCCCTTTTCTTCCATTTAGAAATTACATAAAAGTTGCATCCAAGCCACCATGAAATTAATGTAGGAATGTCAGGAGTTAGCTCCCTCATGAAGAAAAAGCCCTGCACCCACGACGTGGTTTCATCCCAAAGTTACAAATAGGTATATTATTTAGCTGCACAAATTGCAGGAGCTGTTTGGAGTCACACAAAAAAGGGTGAAATTAAGTGAGTCCCTCCCCAAAAGTTATGTTTAATTAAGCAATCTGGATGCAGGGGGCAGTGGGTACCTGCCCACACCAGGGGGGTCCGTGTAGCTCTGCACCTGCCAAGACGAGTCGCAAATCCAAAAATAACAGCTGAAGCAAAATAAAAAAGAATAGTGTGGACTGACACCCCAGGAAGCATACACGAGATATCCACCAGAAACCTCTCCGTGAAACGGGCTTCACTGCTGCAAACTGTACAGGTTGCCCCACTAGAATACAAAATGGGATTCAAAAATGCAGATGCCAAAATCACAGGGAAATGCTGCTCATCGATGGGTTTTACACAAAATGCATAAATAACACGCTTAGAAAACAAGCTTTCCACTTCGGGTAAGCCTGGGGATAACCAGGATTTGCGACACAGCCGAGAAAATCAAGTGGAACGTGAAAGACCCCCGGAAAGCCGCGCGGAGCATCCTGCCGGCAGCGGATCGCAGCCCCGTTCCCAGCCCTTCCCAAGCTGCTGCAGTTCCGAATCGCGGCCCCTGGTCCAGCCCCTGCTCCTACGGGAAAAACGTGGATTTTAACCCATGTCAGGCAGAAAGCAATAAAGAACCCCAAGCGTAAACGTACTGGAAACCCGAGGGCACAAAATCCCCTAAAAAGGATGAGAACGAGCACGGAAACCAGCAGTTCTACCCAGAGCGTCTCCGAGGACGCGCTGCAGCATGAGCTCCAGGGCCCCTAGCAGCGTCTCCACAAACGTTTCCTTCCAAACGACCATTAACGTGTTGCTCTTCTGCTCTCTATCACTGAATTGAAAACCTCACTTTTTCAATTTCTTAGGTGGAAAGCAGATTTTTCCATTCATCTCTCTCCCCCAGCCTGGTGGGCTCCATAATCCGCTCGATCCTCCTCCGGCCGGCCCAAAGCGACCCCTCATCCCGACACATCGCTCCAAGATTCAAAATGAGCCGGGGCAGCTTCCAGCTCGGCTGCTCTCTCGGATGTTCCCCTTCCCGAGCGGGATTCCTGCGGTTCATCACACGCACCATTCTGGTCCCCCGTGCAAGCAGCAGTCAAACTCGGCTTATGTAAAACCACAAGGAAACGAAAACCGAGGAGAACAGCCCTTACTCGCTCCAAACGTTTCCCAATGGCTTCCCGGTGCGCCGCCCGCCGGAGCATCCCTGCTCCCACGTCGCTCAAAGGCGGCCAGGAAGAGCCGAGCACGACCCGCGTCCCCGCACGGCCATGCGGATACTCACAGGTTCGGCTTCCTCCGCCCGGAGCGCGCGATGCCGCCCGGGAAGGCGGTGCAGCCCGTTAATTCCCGGCTACCGATCCCCGAGGAGCGCTGCGGCGGCGCATCCTCTCCGGCGCTCGCCGCGCACGTCAGCGCGATGATGTTACAGGTGCCACCTTCTCGCTGCTGATGTCAAGCCCCGTTCCCAAAAGCACCCGAGCGATCCCCCCCGCCTCGAGCCAGCATCACGGGCGCGTCGCCTCCGTCCCCGATCCAGGCTGGTTTTGGAAAAGCTCCCGGCCGCCGCGGTGCCCCTCCGGGAAGGCGCGGAGCAGCCTCTCCTAGCAGGATGCCGCAGCACCCGCCGGCTACGCCTCCCCAGGGCGAGGAAGGGGCCGAGCGGGGTGTTTTTCCGTGCTGTTTCTGCACTTCCCTCCGATGTCGGGGCGAGAGGCCGGGCAGGCCGAGCCGAGGGGCCGCGGGCGGCGGCGGCTGCGCTCGGATGCGGCGCAGCGGCTGCGCTGGGGTGAATGGTGCAGTGCTGCCGTTGGCCTGGCAACCAGAGCGGGAGGGGGAGGAAAAGCAGCACCATATAAGGAGCCGTGACATGGATTGTGGGAACAATTCCTAGGAAAAGGCTCGGAAGTCCTCGGATGCGTTAAAGCTGCAGCATCCTATTCTCGCTGCTCGGACGCCGAGCCCCGCGCGACAGCAGTGCCGAGGCAAAGCGCCACAGGAGAAGGCGATTTTCCATCTTTTACGGAGCGTGCTGAGGATTATCCTGGAAAATCGCCCATCATTTTCCCACAAGGAGGTGGAAAAGGCAGGGGACAAGGCGGGAAGAGGCTGCGGCGCGGCGGAAGCGAGCGCGGCTGGAGCAACCTGCAGCACCATCAGGTGGCCGGGCCCCGAGCGGCAGCGCCCGCGAGCGCCGGAAAACATCCCGGCGGCACATCCGCCCCGGCACCGGAAAGCATCCAGCATCCCGGCGGCACCGGAAAGCATCCCGGCATCCCAGCAGCACTGGAAAGCATCCCGGCATCCTGGCGGCACCAAAAAGCATCCCGGCGGCACATCCACCCCGGAGCGGCTCCCGCTGAACCGGCGCGGAGGCAGAGCTGCGGATCCCCCATGCCCAGCACATTCCATAGGCTAAGGGCAGAGGGGAGGAAGGGGCCAGCAGCATCCTGGCTCCATGAGGGGCTCAGAAGCTCCTTGGGGAGCCCCACAGGGCCCCGGAGACCTCCTCATTGCAGGAGCCACTTTGGGAAAAAACATGTCATTAACTGCCCAAATACAATGAGGAACAGTCCCGTCTGTTCCTGCAAAGCTCCCCTATGGAACAGCCAGGGCCCGAGTTTTCCTTAATCCCAGCCTATGCAGCTGAGGGAAAACTGCAGCCACAATGAATATCCATCCATCCTCACAAACTCAGTCCAGACTTAATGGGGAGAAAGGATGGAGGCCATGGAAAGCGAGGCAGGACACGGGTCCCGCAGCTTCAGAGCAAGAGGAGTGGAAACCCTTCACTTACGGGCTTCAAAACATGAAATTCTAAAAATATAAAATATAAGAAAAAAAAAAAAAAAACCACCACTAATCCCTAGCAGGCAATTTCCCTGGTCCGCTTCTCCTTCCTAAAGGATGGGTTGGACCCCAGAGCAAAGCAACTCCCGTGACATCCGTAAGAAGCTGGTGCCACCTAGAAACCATCTCGAGCCGCTTCCTTTCCTATCCCCAGCTACTCGGGAATGGCTGGAGCATTTCTAGCCCAGGCCAAGGCGGGTTCACCCTCATACTTGGGCAATTTGTCTTTTGTATCAACTAAAAGCCTTTCACATTTCCATTTCTATCTCTGAAAAATTCCAGAAAGTAGAAACCTGCAGTTGGGTACAGTCACGTTTTGTTGCAAAGTCTCGGGAAACTAAATCCTTAGGAAAACAACTTTTAAAGAAAACAAAGTGTTTTATGTACTAAATGGAACCGAGCGCTCTGCAGCCCCTGTGCAGATATGGAAATTATGACATGAGCGGGTTAGTCACACACAGACGCATGGAAGGAGCAAACAGCGTGGAACGGCCCCTACAATTGGATAATTTCTCCACAATTTTCTATGCTCTGAAGGTCGCTTTGAAAAACCCACGTGGTAACTGTCAGCGGGACAAAAGCCTCTCTCCGTAACACTGCGCTCTCCCGGAATAACCCTCATCCTCTTCCAAAGGAATCGCTGCTGTCATTGTGCCGCAGCGGCAACCGGGAACGGGGCGCACACAAAGCAGGAGCGCTGGGCACCGCGCGGCAGCGGCGCGAGGGAGGAGCTGAGGAACCACCGGATAACCGCCCGGCGCGGCGGACGGCCTCGTGCTGCCCCTGCCCTTCCCCGTTACCCTAATGAAAACTGGAAGTATTTCCAATAAATAAATAAATAAGAGACCAACCCCCTTGTGAGCCCGCAGGTCCCACCAGCCCCGCTGACCACGGCCTCTCGCGCTGAAAAGCCCTCTGCAGACCCCCCCGTTGCAAGAGGGAACCTAGGACACGGATTTCTATGTTATTTCGAACAATTATAGTGAAATCATGCTACCTAACCTCAAGTACTTACTCCGTGGACGCACCTAGCCAGTTGCTTTTAGGGAAATAAAATTCTGTTTTTGTCTGTACGGCAAACCTTGGCACCTTGCAAAACGCACTGATCACCTGCTCTCTGCTCTCACATGGTTATTAAAAGCATATTTTTCCACCTGCTCTTTTGAGCTTGCGTATCAAACTTTAGCCTCTTTCCTGAAACAGCAGCCAAAGCTGTAGAAACCAGAAATCCAAATTTTTAACCGAGATCCCAGCACATTCATGAGCTCAATATTACTGATTCTCATCCAGTAAAATCAGATTTAGACAAATATGCAACTGTAGAAAAAATCTGTAACAAATGCAGGTTACGTTTAGTATCTTTTATCTGATTTGATTAGACACACACACAGACTCAGAAATGAAGACACAGAATTACAGGCAGCTTTGGTTTTTCGAGTACTCTCAAAAAAGCAGTATCAGAACACAAAAACACAGAGCAGTTATCACAGGTACTTGCCAGCTGATGCACAAAGGCATTTGCAAAATAATGATTTAAACAGAAAGCCCATGATTTGGGACTTACATACATTATAAAACACAAAGATTAGTTTGTGAAATAACATAGAAACATCCACTAGCAGGGTCCTGTAAAAATGGTTCTTTAATCACATAGTTTGTTGTTAATGATCTCACTAGGCATCTTTCTATAAAACCTCACCCCTTTAGCAAGCTGTCTGGAAAAACTAATAATTCCACTGTTACTCCTTTAATTGTTAGAAATGCTCATCTGGGAGTATTTTGTATCCATTCCCTATGTTAAATTAGCTTGCATGTGAAAAATGGCACAATTTCCTCTTTGTAATTACATCTCTCTGGTTTGAGATTCTTCGTAATCTAAAGCTACTGATAAAACTCGACTCCTCCCTATTCCAGGCTCCTTATTTCCATGTAGTCTCAGAAAACTGGGAATGTGGCACTCTAAGAATCACAATTACTTTTGAAAATTAACCATGCCACTGCTTGCAATTTTGGGAGAGTTATCCACAATTTTTATGGAGGTTTCTGTCAATATAAACGCAGTGCTCTAAACGATCGTTTTTAAACCTGGACAGGGAGGAATGGCAGATTTTAGGCAGGAATCAAGTTTTTCTGAACCATTCCCAGTAGAAATGCGCTGGCAGGCTTTTAAATGCACATTAGTTGCCAGGTTCTTTTACTGCTTTAAGTTCAAATATCCAATCTCAGGAGAAAGAAGCAAAACAGTTAAAAAATATGCATGAACTATGAAAAAAACATCGCTTTGCCATACTGAAACAAGTGTAGCGTTTTTCTAATGTATTCTTCCCTAAGCATTAAGTTTAGCATGAAGTTCCTTAAAATTGCTATAGCATTTTCATCATGCATGAGCCACAACACAAAGTGGAACTAAAATACATTCTGGGACTACTGGAAATTTCATAGAAAACCAGAGAATATTTGTAAAAGAGTAATCATTTTCAGAAGAGGAGAGTTTCTATATCAGAGCAACTCCTCAAACCCTGGGGTCCTGCAAACACTGTGGTTTACCCTGCAGGAGCTGGCACAGTAAACAAATGCTGACACTAGCATGCAGACGCTTGCCCAAAAGAGTTTTCTTACAGATTTTTGCACCAAAGGACCTTAAAAGCCCCACGGAACGTATGTAAATCCTTACCAGTTAACTTCTTCACAGGTTGGAGCCGAACACTGATAGACTGATGTGTGAGTAAGGGGGAGGATGGAAGAGAGCGGGACATGCCCTCCATAATCCGAATGTGCTGCATACCTTCGGTCACTGGGAGCGGAGGAATTGCGTAGTCGGGTTCAAAAGCACAGTCATTCTCTGTGGAGGTGCCTGCGAGGACGAGAGAGGTGCAAGAGAAGGATCAGAAAGGGAAGCCGCCTGCTTTCCGCATCGCGAGCGGAGCGGCGGCAGCACCAGGACAGCACGGGCCGGACCAGGCAACGCGGCGAGCGGAGACCTGGTGTCCTGAACAGTTACAAGGCACGTTAACTTGTGAGTTATCTCGATAGAACAAGGCACGTTATAGCTAAGGGCACGGTATTGCTAGGTATGGCCACACCTGGAATGGAAACGGAAGGGAAGCAAGATCCCAGAGCCTTAAATTTTTCCTTTTGCAGCAAAATATGGGAAGCTGCAATCCAGGATCCTCCGTGCTCCTCCTCTAGGCATGAACATTAACCTTCGAGATTCAACTAATAACATGCAGGACCATCTCCAAGCCGGTCACTTTTGTATCCCACTACAAATAATGCAACTGAATCGCATTTGTGCTACGTTTCTAAGAGCTGCATTTCAGCTTTTAGGGCCAACTACGGCTTTCTTCTCCATCAAGGCTCTTATTGATCTGCGTTGCATTGCTCTGCGTGGTTCTCAGCGGCTCGTGGAAATATATTTAGAAGAAAGTGCAACCCCTAGACAGTGGGGAGACATAAATTGCCTGTGGAGAAGACAAAGGGATAAATGCTTTCAAGTGTGCAGCGCTCCGGAGGAGCCCGTGGACTCGTTTTATTCTAGATACCCAAAGGGCAATGTGAACAATGCAAAATATTTATGGCAAGGGAAAGAAAAAAAAAAAAAAAAGCACATTCAAATAACTTAAATATTGGACAAGTTCCTGAAAGCTGCTAAAAGGTAGTGCCACATGGCTAAAATTCCCCATTAGTGATGCCAGCTCTCAGGTTGTTGTCTCAGCATTGCCGGAACGGTCTCTACAACAAATCAAACACTAATGCACGTTGCACACACGCTATTTTTGACGGTTCAAAATACAACTTCTCCTCTTGCATGCTGAACATTTGCCACAGCTCACAGGTGTTAACTGAGCACGGTACTGAGTATCTGAAGTTTAATCCTTACCGTTTTGTTCTTAAATTTTTATGACCCCAGGAAGCTCAATGAGCCCGTCACAGTTGGAAATAATTCAGTTAAATTCTTTACAGATTGTCATTACTGCCACTGGGAGCTGGACACGGGTGTTCCTCCCGTTTGCTTTACGCTGCCTTAATGAAGCGAGTGCCAAAGCCTCCAGGTGAGGACGTCCCTCTCGGGGGAAGCAGCAAAAGCTCCCCCTTTCCCTGCTCTCCCGACACAAGGAGGGAACAGGTAGGAACAGGAGTTTCTCCCCGTCCAGCCGCACTGTGCTCCATCGGGACACACCAGCGGGCTCAACACTCCGGTTTTCCTGCATGCAAAAGGCAGCCTGGACCTGCAGCCGCATCCACTGATGGAAACACTCAGTGCAGAAGCTTCTGCTTCTCAGAAAAGCAGCACTTTTCCTGCATGTTTCTCTTGCTTTTCTTTTCCCCTCGCTCTTCCTACCCGCTCTAAAATGTCCCGCTAACTCTGGCTTTTGCTGGACTCGCACAACACAAAGGGGGAAGAATTACCCTGTTTACAGCATCGCATTTTAATGCAAACTGGAATAGCAGTGTCATTCTTGGCAAGTAAAGATTTGCCCAAAACTATCTAGATTTCCTCAAATATGTATTTTTCCACAGCAAAGTCCAGATTAAACCTGCAGCAATAAATCTGACAGAAAGGAGGATGTGAAGGTGCTGCAGCTCCTAGGCACCCGTTTGCAAGCACCATCCCAACACCAACAAAAGCACCATAAGGACTAACGGCAAAGAAAGCAGGGCAGAACACAGGAACCAGCGGTGTTTGGAAATGGACTACTCATTTGCCTTCTCTTAACAAAATCACAGGACACCAATGCGATTTTAAGGCAAGCTCTCACTAGAGACGTGTCATTACGAACTCCCTTGTTTCTTCCTTATTTCAATTCTCCTCCTTTAACATATGGAATTTTAAAATAGCATCAGAGAGGGCCCGTGTTAACAAAGCAGTTTCAGTTGTTGACCTTTCACAGGGTTTCGCTCGAAACTCCTGTTCCCCCCTAATTCTGATTAGAGGCTTCAATCACTTGGAATAATTTTGCCCGGGCAACACTGGAATACTGCCAAATCCGAACAATGCTCCGAGGATCTGTCTCTATAATAAGTCATGGGGACACCATGACAACAACGGAGCCGAGGTGAAATTAAAGGAAAATTATTGCTGCAATCTGAAGCAGAAAATGAGTCAACACAGACAGTACCTCCTTGCAAGCTGGGTTTCTATAGGGGGCTTTTTAATCCATCTCGTGAGTGGTGTAAAGACACCTGTGTGTTCACAACTGTCCGAAATGAGCAAATACCTGGAAACTCCTCAAGGAAGCGATTCTGAAGGATGCAGAAGGTCCAGAGCTAAGAGCTGCTCAAGCCGGTGACAGCTCTCCTTGCTACACAGCCACAGCAGCGGCTTTAACACCAAGATTGGTGCAAAACGGGGGTTCTCAGCACCAAAAAGAGTTTTGGGATTAGTATTTAAATAAGGTCAAGGTTTCTCTATGTGATTTTCCCCCCAGGACCTTCCTGCTCCTGGGGACGAAACCCCACGAAGCTGGCGGTGACCAGAGCAGCACGGGGACCCCCGCGCAGGAGAAGTCACCACGGGGGGAGCTGGGCAGCTGTGGGAACTACCCGGGCTTCTCCGTGCCCTCGGGGAGGACAACGAGGTCCCCAAACACCCCTGATCCGCTCGGACAGACAACGGGCACCTCCCACGGCCCTCACTATGAAGCTCAGGAATCATTCCAAGCACTGGCAAGCGATCAAGCCAAGCAGCTTTGTGCTCAAATGGCAGCGAATTAGCACCTCTTGCAATGACCACGATGGCAGGCGAGAATTCCCGAAGCACCGGCAGCGCATGGAAAATAGAAAGCGGATGGACAAGAAGGCCGGACGATGGGAGATGAGGCGCTGCGGGAGAACAACACGCACGTTTACCTGGCCCAGAGCGGCTCTGGCGGGAGTCTACACTTGCCTGTCTTCGGTCTGGCGGTTCCTCGCTCCCTCCATCTGCACGAGAACCAAAACAGCAGAGGTAGAACATGAGAGTGGACAGCCCCGGCGGGCGCCGCTGCCCCGCGAGCACCATCGCCGCTCGCCCCCCAGAGCTTCGGCTGCAGCAGAATCCTGCCATGGGGGAGCGCTGCTACCCCAACACCAGAACATCAGCGTGGGGTGAAACAGGTCCAGAAAAACAACTGAAAAATGAAGATCCCTTTAGAAAGCATTTCCCTTTCAAACTCCTTGTGAGCCACGAGCCGGGAGGGAAGGAGAGGACTGTGTGCTCCGTCCTCTTGATGCGGTTTAGGGAGCAGCCAGAGCTCACAGGAACAAATCCATGGGGACGGGCGCAGCGCGGGGCAGCGCGCGGTCTCACCCAGTCAATGACGCGCTGCTCCTCATTGAGCGGTGACCGGATCGGGAACAGGAGGGGGGCACGGGCGGACGGAGCCCGCGGCGGCCGAGGCCCCAGCGCTGCAGCCCTCACCGCCCTCGGAGGGGGTTTTCCTAGCGAGCCGGCAGGATGCCACCCGGCAAACACGGAGGCAGCTCCATGTGGCCGAAGAGCCCCGGCAGCTGCCAAACCCGCGCGGGGTGCAGCCTTCCCGCCCGGCACGGGCACACACGGGCACACGCGGTTGAGGGGTGCAAATACACCACACGGGTGCTCCGAGGCACAAGGCAGCCAGGGAGGCCAGATCCTGCTTTTCCAAGGCTAGATCCCGGTGTTCCGAACCCTTCGCCTTGCAGACCACTGACCTCTCACGTCCCTTCCCTGCCTGATGCCAGGAAAAGCATGAGAACATCCCGGAGCATCCTGCCAGGCAGCTCCTCCCAGGCGGGAGCGGGGAAATGAAGGATGCCTCCAGGTTACCCGCACTTAAACGTGAGCAACGGCGGGCAGCGGAGCCCTGCGGACACCGAGGCTCGAGACACACAGGGCACAGGGCATGAGATCCCTGCAGGATCAGCCCTTGCTTGAGGCTTGCATGACTCCATGGTGACTTTCTCTGACTTTGCCACAAATCCAGATTTTGGGCACCTGCCGTTCCCCGCAGCGGAGCTGCGAGGGCGCAGGGAGCAAGGCTGTACAGCTACATGATTATGAGTTATCTTAATATACATCGGAGGGAAAGAGAGGGAGGACGAGGCCCTGTTGCTGGAGGAACACTGAGCCTCCTGCGCTGCGAGCGCTCCGGGGCGCAGGGCCCGTGCTGCTCCTACGGGACGTGGGCACCAGCTCCGCTCTTTCCTTTACGGGAGGTTCGGGGCACCCACGTTCCTGCTGGTTTACACATCAGTTTGCTCAAAGTAGCACTTGTCAGA
>JAUBNY010001173.1:953725-984264 GCA_032275445.1 Crypturellus soui
CCCTTTTAGTCCCAGTACAGAGCGTTCCCTTTAATTAAATTAATTACGAGTATCTACACACCCATGGGATGCCTTGTTAAACCTTCTGGGTGCAGATCAGGTGTCTCCATGTAACCCCGGGAAGGTTAGGAGCTTTCCACGGCATCTGCCCGGTTAGCGACACCAGCCAACAGCGCGATCCTCGGCTGGGAACTCACGAAAATTACGTTTATTTTTCGTACAGGTAATTACAGGAGGAAGAGTTCTACCTAGAAAGCGTCAACGGGGATGGAGGTATCTCTGGTGGGGTTTCTTTGTGTGTTTTTTTGTTGGATTTTTCTTTGTGTGCATTTGCTAGCAGAGCAGATACACAGATCCACATTTCTGGAATTAGGCTTGGATTGCAGTGGGTGAATACATATTATCTCTTACCCCCGTCCCTGGATTTCATGCTGTCATAAGATAATGGCATCACATATAGTGCTACATTCACTTAAACAGTAGGGAAATCCTCCAGAAATATTTTCATCTAAATCCATAGCCTACTGACTCCTTTATTACTCCTAGTGAAAGTGCCTTCTGTAATTGCTTATCTTCTGTTGCCCTTTAGTCTTTTAAAACCACATATATTAGAAGGGAATACACAGCCAGAATAAATCCCATTTTTCCTTCAGCAACTTATTAGCATGGCAAATCACTGACTCCACGCACAATTACAATCCTAAGGAGGAATAATAGTTCCACCTACAATAAAATATTCTCAGAACTGATGTCAACTGCTTTACATAGGTACCCATATCGTTACTGAGAGAACAGACGGGTTTCAAAACCCAGGATGGCGAAAGAGAAGGAGCCTCTGATGCTTCCAGTACAGAGCAGAGAAGGCAACAGTGAGGGACAGCGAAGAGCAGCTCCAGAAAGAGTAAAGGAGCCACCTAATCATCACCCACATCTTGTTACACGAACAGGAATGCATGAACAGTTGTGTAGGTTTCCATTTTCCACCTGATCCTGTTTGACAGTGGCCGACAGCGGGTGCTTTGGAGGGTGTAGGACCACGGCGGGCATGGGGGGATTCCTCAGAGTGCTGCGGCAGCCTCCTCCAGTTGTGGCTCCAGGGCTTCCTGAGGCACATGAGATTTCTAAGAACTGATGCTGTATACACAGGCTCTGCATGCAGCGAATTAACATAAACCGGGCGTCTTCCCAGCGAGAACCACGCAGGCAAGGAGCTGCGAGGAGCAGCCGGCAGGGCCTCGGATTCCCCGGGGCAGAGGAGGGAACTGGGAAGATCCATCCTCGTCTCCGCCAGCCTGCCCTGCGCTGCGGAAGGAGCCGATCCCAATCCCGCTGCCACGGGCTGCGTGGGCTCCAAACCGCCTCCCGGGCCGTACGCAGAGCCCGACTGTTGGTGCCCACGGAGAAGCAAGAGCCCAGACTGCCCCGGCCCGCTGCACCGAGCTGTGCCCGTGTCCCACAGCTGGGGATGCTTGAAGAACATTATCATGAAGCACCCATGGCTTTTAGGGACCTAAAGGATCAGCCAGGAGAGGAGCGAAGAGAACCGCCGTTCTGGACTTTGCTTCCCAAATCCAGCGATTTCCATTTTGGACACATCCATCCCCTCCACAGCCAACCACGTACCCGTATAACTGCTCTTCCAAACACCTTCCTGGTGAACCAGGGAACCCAAAAATCACATAAAACCTTAACCTTGTGTGTTTCTACTGTAAACTGACATGAAGTTTGCACAACAGCAAAGAAGAAAAGCCAGCTGCAATAAACAAGATGTTGTCTGTCAAATAACCAGAATCCCTACAGGAAAATACAAAATCAGTCTGTCTTTTAAATCATGTATATCATCAGATCCTCTCCTAGATGGGTTCTATTAAGTGGGACCATATAAAAATAATGTTTACTAAGAAGTACATGCCTATAGAGAAAGTATGGTAAATGCATCTTGTAAATGTAAGACACCAACTGCTTTCACACGTCAGCGGTCTGAAGAGCCACCACTGCAGGAACTACCGAACGGCCTATCTGTTTGTGCAGCCGGGGGAGCTCACAAATGGATTTGTTTTTGCGGAAGGAAAGAGATTTCTGGTCTGCTAGCTGTTTAATTCTCATCTTTGCAATTTTTGGCAAGGGCACCTTGTTCTGTGCATAACGGACTTAAAGTACTTTTTTAGGTTTAGACAAAATTAAGATCTTTATTCTGCCATCAATGTTCTCTTTTGGCATTACCCTTCGGCTGATCAATGACTGAAATTAGGGCGAACTAATGAGCTTTTCAGAGAGGTAACAGATGCAGGATGAGTAAAAATAGTTTCATTTTCCTGTACAAACCTGTTCTGTGATGAGATGACCAGACAACATGAAAGGAACATTATTTGGTGAATCACTAAATTAATATGTAGGTTCTGGTGCGCAACGTTCAGTAATAGAAACTCACAGAAACTTTTCCTCTTGCAGAGTTCTGTCTTGCAGGAGTATAAACAAAGCCCCAAATTAATTTGAACACTAAGGAAAATAAAAAAGACAGAAACAGGAGCTGGTGACACGCCACAGCACATTAAACCCCCATGAAACAATCCTGCCTGTAACAGGAAGCAAATCACGGCCATTCCCATTTCCGTCCTGGAGCAGATGGAAGATGATGAGGAAGCGCCAGGTTTAGACACCGTTAAGAGGCGTGTGGTCGAGACGAGCCTGGCACCGTGCGCTGAAGGTCGGTAATCTCCAGTTCCGACTGACCTCCAGGAGGATTTAATTCCATGAAAAGAGATCCTTCACAGGAGGCCTTGCCCCTCGTCCTAAGGAATTTTCAGGGAGAATAACAGTGCAACAAGTGATGCGGTGAAAGAAGAGTGTTAAATAATGTGCAATAAAGTGTTTTGGCAGCAGCAGACAAACAAAAAGTGTTTTCTCCCTCCCTGGGCTAGCCAGTGCTTCCTCCTGCCCCTACACTTCCCAATTTTGTTTTCCTCAAATAGGTAGATGGGGTAGGGAAGCGGATACGTAGGATTCCTCAGCTCCCAACAAAGTGATAACACTGCAGTGCAATAGAGCACGTTTGAGAGAAAGCAGCCATTATTAAGAGAAGAATCCTGTATGTCAAACTGTAGCTGGAATTTCCAGAGAGGAAGTATTTATGCAGATCTTAATTTGGCAACAATACTAATCTTGATGTTTCCTCCTGAGAGGCACTATGGGAACTTCAATGATTGTGTGTGATCAAGATAACATCTTGACTGAAAAAAATACACCTCTGGCACACTGGGGTGCACTTACCAGAGAGGGAGCAGCACACAGGTGTAAAAAAATAAACTAATAAATGAAGTTGTGTCTCCTGCATTGTTAGAGAATTAATGTAATTTTTGCAGACAGAAGATCCCAGGGTTTGTCCGTGTGCTGGAGCAAACTTGAATACCGGCTCTCTGGTATCTCCCTGTTCAGTTATGCCAGAACGAACTTAGCTCCGTTCGTAAGAGTTGAGGAGACCGTTCTCAATGGCAGCACGTGGCACTCGGGCAGATGTGCATGGAGGGAAGGAAAAGCTTTGCAGAATTTTCTACAGCTTTGCTACCGCTATTTAGAGGAAGCGTTCGGTGGCTCTTGCAACTCTTTTGGATTACACGTGATGTACACAGCACTGAACAAGGACAAAGATCGGCTGATACTACCGGAAAACGACCTGTTCCGTTTGTATGTGCCCATTGGATCCTCTCAGATTCACAAAGTTCTGAGATCCTTCGGCTCTCAGGGAGATAAATTGTACTGGAAGAAACTACCACATCGCAAAACTGAGGTTCTCATGATGAAAATTACTCTTGCATCAAATTCCCATGAGGTACCATGAAGAGCTGGTCCATGCAGCCCAACAAGGCCTCCCTGCAGAGCTGAGATGCAGCAGCCGCTGACTTTTGTGGGAGAACATTTCCAAAGCATCATCTGTATCTGCAGGAGAATCTTCTGCCTGATGCACCGTCCCAAGGGGGCATCATTACCATGAAACCACAGCAAAGATCCGAATCCTTTTTTCATAACATTCCTAAACTGCTCGCTCCACCCTGATTCCTTTTCGGAAACTGATAAGGCAGCTGTGAAAATACACCATGTAAAAGCGCTTTCATATTACAGACCAGCTGGCAGGATTTGCACTTTTTTTCTCCCAAAGGAATAAAGATTGTTGTTTATTCCAGTCTTTAAAAGATACATGAACTAAAATGTAGCCGTCTCTTAATTAACCTAATGGGTATCGTTAGGTAGGTGTGTACTGATAGAACATCTTGGCTTTCAAAGTCAGTAATGCCTCTAAAAATGTAGGTGGGCTACACTCAGAAGGATTTGTTATTATGAAAGGAGGTGTGGGTCTTTCCTTTCATGAGAACATGTTCATCGTTAATATTGTTCCTATTCAGTGCCTGCTGTAACCGTTATTACATTTCTCATTTGACAGTTTCTCATCACTGGGTGATAGGGCTAGAAGAGCTGCAAAATTCACGCGTTGGCCCTCAGTGTGGTACGAGTGCTGTTTCCATGGGACTGCGGCAGTCCCGCTCTTACGGAGCTACAAAGCCGGAATAAGAGAGGGCTTGAGTGCTTCTTACTAATAAAGATTTAATGACTTTTTTTTTTCCAAATTATATTTTATAGGCAAGGACATGACAGAAAAGCAGTTTGGCTTGTTATGTTATGCCTTGTTTGTGCATCCTCCTAATGCATCGTCGGCTCTGTTATTCTACTGGAAATTCTTCCACTTTTGTGAAGTGCTGTTGTGCGCTGTGAAACATGGGTTGGGTTTGACCCTAGAGATGCCTGCAGCTCCGTGACAGATCCCTTAGCACCCTCTGACCCGGCACAAGAACTGGAGTCTTCAGGACAAATGACACTCTAGACAGACTTGAGCCTTATTTCTGCAGCTAAAAATTATGCTTTGGTGCTGAGGTTCCTTTTACCTGTGTTCTTACTTCAGTGGATCCCAGCTGTCTGCTGGCAGGTGTCATCCCCACACTTCACTCTTCCACATATCGTTCTTTGCACCGATACATGAAAGTCATTTCTTACAGCCTAGACCAGCAGCGGAGAAACAAAGTTTGTTAATGGACATAAAACCGGACAAGTCTGGCAAAAGAAGGTACAAATACCCTCTGGCAGCAGGGAATTCGCTGTGTATAGGTGATGGCCTAAGGAGGCCAGGGGTATCTCTGCATTAAATTATGTCCTGGGATGGACATGATGAGGAGATTTTTGATCCCAAAGAAAGGGATATGATAAACAAACCATTTTATATCAACCAGTCACCACCTGGGTGCTCCATAATGAGCTGAGGCCTACACCACTTTTGAGCCCTACAACTCTGCATACAGCTCTGTCGTTCATCTTTTTTAAAATTGGAGCATCTTCTGTGTAACAGCAAATACTTTATAGTTAATTTATTTCTAAAGGTAAAAGTCATATTTGAACAAAATCAAAAATAAGCAAGTGCTAAAATATCTGCAGTGCTGGGGTTGTGCCAAACACCCACAGATTCTGTACCCAGCACTCAAGTCTTGTCAAGTAGCTCAGCACATCTTTATTCTAATCATTTAGTTTCATTTTATGCCTAACAGAGAATCATCCTGATTAATCAAGCAAAACACAGCAAGAAAAGTGCAGAAAATGTCTGGTCCACTTTGGGCACTTGGTGTGGCTCTCATTGCTCTCACCTCCACAAGATTCTTTTGTTGAAATATTCAGCGATAGCTGTACTACTTTTCTTCCCCAAAGGCTTTTAAATGTATAATTAGATAACTCCAGAAGAGGTGGAAGAACTGTTAGAGGTTATATAATGACTTGCACAGTTAACAGGGAAAGGCTGAGGCGTTGGTAACTCTCTGGCGATGCGACTGAGCCCACGGTTGTGGGTCTGGGCCATAGGAAAGGACGTGAAGAGCCATCAGGATCCAGCACGGAGGCAAAAAAGTTGAGCAGAGCATGAGGCATGATGAAGATAAGTTTTAAGAACAATAGGGATGAAAATAATCCAAGGGAATAATTCCTGTTTTTCCAAGGCCTTGTATGCAAAATGAAAACATAAATCTTGCAAAATAAAGATGTTTCCTTTAATTTCCTTTAACTTGGTATGAAGAGAAAATGCATGCTGTTCCTTCACCTGGAGCTCAGATTGACAAGGAACACCCCAACTCCTGTGTTTCAGTGAGAATCAGGAGAAAGGGAGTTAGAAAACAGGCTGTTTTTCCTGTGGTTTGACTTTCCCCACCCCTTGAGTTATGCTCACTGCTATAGCAGATGGGAATCATTCACACTCCTCTGTTGAACAAAAAGCAGCAACCAGGCAACTGGTTTCAAAGGCAGGAGATGTGTCCAATTTGTTCATACACGCACCCATGACTGGGATGCACAGGAAATATTGACTGTACCAAGCCAGAGAACTGCACAAGGACAAGGTCAGCCCAAAGGCAGAGTCTGGAACCAGGGGGAAGGCAGCCCCGACGCAAAGCCAAGCAGACAGGAGCCATTCCTGAGCGTCTGGGACACACGAGCTGTGGATTCATGCAGCAAGATGTGGTTGTGCAAGGCAACAAACGTCCCCCTGGACTGGTCATGAAGGGCCCTCACACGCGGAGATCTGAGAGCACAACCTCACTGTATCTCTAACGCTGTTCTTGGGACATGTCCCTGCTGAACGGGCTCCTGTGCTGCCTACCCACAGACTGTAATTTCCAGGAGAAGTGGCTTGTGTTCTAATGTCGAGTTAATGATTGACTCTGTGTTGTTAATAAACCCGCAACAGAGTGTGACCCGAGAGGCAAAAGTAACCTTGTGGTTTGGAACAACAGCTTGAGGATTTGTGTTTGAGTACAGCAGATTAAAGTTAAGTCAATGGTGAGAAATACTAACTTGGAAGAAAAAAAATCAACCCAAAAGAAAACATCGTCAGAGCACTCGGGAGCTTAAGGACCAGGTGCTCCTGAAAAGCCTGAAACGGTGCTGGAGAATCCAGATCCAAGCAGGGACTAGGTTACTCCCACAGAGATGAAGCTGCGGGTGCAGCAGGCCCTGGGGAGCGCTATCCGTGTTCTGCGCTGCCCCTTGCATCTGCCATGGAACTGAGCACAAAGAGAGCGTCCCTGTAGCTTGGTGAGGTGGCTTGGGTGAGGATGGATGAATAGGGCAAGAGAGCAAAAGTCTGGGGAGAAAAAAAGCTGAAAATGATTCAATAAAAATACAGACAGACCCTCAGAATCTAAGTGACTTTGACTGGATTGCAAGTCACCTGTTGGGACAGCAGGACTTGCTTCCTTTGGCCGTGGAAGGCAGTGAGACCCCGGCGAGAGGTGCAGGGAGCCCCCTCCACGTCCAGGGGACAGAGGAGTTTCACTACGGGAAGTCCAGGGCTGGTTTTGCTGGAGCCTGAAATATTTTTAACTGCCGATCTTGCAGGGATAAGGCAGATAGCCCCTCTTTGCCAAAATGTCATTATCTAAACTAATGGCTTTGGTACAAGAATTTGCGGAAAGTCAGACAGCAAAACGGTATATGTTGGGGCCCAAGCTGACACAGGGGAAAACAAGGATGCCTGATGCCCAAAATTTAAGATAAATTTCATGTATGCCAAAAAAATACACTTAGGAGTTTTAATGTCAGCTTCCAAAAATGTTCTTAATATAGGCCTAAAGAATTCAAATTATTGCCCCTTACCTTATGCCTTCCTGGAAACTGCTTTTGGCTTTTAGGACCTTATATAAGGCCCAATGCAGTCAATGGGAGCGGCTTTTGAAAAACTTCCAGCAGAGCCATTAAAGTTCCTTCCTGGCAGCCTTTGCAACATGCTGCGAGTTTCATCCGTGCAACCTGTGTATATGAACAGAAAACACACGAGCAAGTCAAGGGGGAAAACCTCCTTCCAGCACACTGTGCGTGGCCCCCCAGGAAGGAGGTACCGCGGCAGCGGCAAGCGGCTGAGCGCAGACACAGTTCTAGTCCATCCATTCAATATGCAATGAGAGAGAAAAGAAAAAGCATCTCAAGTGTCATAAATAAGTCCAGCAGGAAGAAAACCATTTACAAAGTGCAATATCAGAGCACAATCTCATACACAAAAAGATGAACTGCAGCAAAACGTGTAACTGGGAATGAAAGGGAAAAGGAGAGCGGGAGTGAAGTACCTTAAGATTTAGCACTTGAGGAATATATAACAGGTTTTGCCAAGAATTATTCACATACATCTGCACAATCCTCATCCATCTATTTTTTACTTTTTGTGGGCCAATAAAAATAGCTGTGTATTGTCAGTTCTAAAAATAAGAGTTTAAGCTTTATGCAGCAGTTGTATCACAGCACTGAAAACGATTGTGTCCAAATTAACTTTTCTCACAGCTTATAGAGCTGCAGCCATGTTAGATGGAGGGGGTATCATAATTTTGTCCCCCTCCTGAGAGAGGAACAAGAAAAAACGCACATGGATAAAGGGTGGACACCCCGTGTTTTCTACTTACACTCTCAAGGTATTCCTTAATAGGCTTAATAATGACTAAAAATAATGACTAAAAAAATAATTGCTTTCCTTACAGGCAAGCTTCAAAAATCCGTTTTCACACACTGGATTTTGAAACATAAGTTTCCAACAGAGCACGAAAGCCCCGTCGCAGTTTCCCTGGAGAGGGGCAGCGGGTGCAGGGACTGGGTTTAGGCTCCCGCTCTTCCCACCGCAGGCTCTGCCTTCGGCAGCCGGTGCAGAAGACGCCGCACAACCCGTTTTAATCCAAACACCATCTATCCCAAACACCATCTATCCCAAACACGTTTTAATTGCCCCACAACAACACGGGCTCTTTTAAGTTCCCTTTCAGCACAGCAAACATCCCTGGGCTGAGAGATGTTAATACTATAGTCCTAAACGCTCCTTATTTACACGGCTGGAGTATAAGCGGTATCGACAAGCCCATTCTCCAGGGGCTGCCAGTAAATGAGGTATTTATCCAGCCGCGCCGTTCCAGCACAGCTTGTTTATTCAGTCGCTGTTGACATTTCCTATAGATTGTTTAATTCGTCGCAGTGACACCTATAGGCGAGGGTGGAGCAAAGGAACCTGCTGCTGCAGCTCCAGCCAGCGCTCCCACCGCGGCTTCCGTTTGTTTACAGGAAAACCAGATAATTTTACCAGTGCTCCCTTCCTCTCTATTTAGAAAACAAATGCGGAACCTTCCAGGGAATAGGCAAAAACTCACTTTCTGTTACCACGAGCCCTACGGCGACCTCGGTCCCTCCTCCTTCCTTGCTGCCAACCGGCCTTCCAGATGCCAAGATGTTTAAATCCCAAGTTGTGCCATTCTGACGTGTTTTTCCTTGCTTTATGCCATTCCTTATAGCGTTTTTCTCTTTGCTATTTTTGGGAAATGGGCCAAATAAATTCATTTTCTTTCCTGGATGGTTCACTATTGGTACAGAATTTGGACAAGTCAGGATGCCTTGCAAAAACATTTTCTTCTTGGTAAATTGAGATTTCCCTTGGTTTCTCTGTATTTGGCAAAGATTGCTTCCAAATACGTGTGTCAGGTTTTTGCACAAAGTGAGCTTTTCCTCTTGATATAATCATACACACGCACACACAGGCCACTACCATTTTCCAAATTTTTTTCCAGTTGGAAGACAGTACAAATGTATGGGAAATACTGTCCAGCTTTGGAAGATTTTCCAAATGAAATAACTTTCAGTTTTAAAACTAACACTTTCACTACTTGCCAGGTGTTAAATGTTCAACATGTTACTTTATTTTAAAGTCAAAGTGTGATTTTGAAGCTGTTTTTAGACTACTGCATTACAAAATCTCAGGTTCCTGCTCCAAGAGCAGCATCCTAGAGCTCTGTAAAATCATTATCTAGCCATGTTTCTAAGAAAAAAAAAAAAAAAGCAGAAAGCTGCTTACATTAGGAGGTGATAACAAATTTCCACATCATCCACTACAGGTTGTCTCAACTGCACAATGGGGTTGAAGAACACAATCCTTTCCAACATACAGATATATGGATTTTATCATCTATCTTACTAAAACGTGTTAAAAATCAGACAGGTTAATTATGGAATAGAGTAGCTAAACATGCATGTTTCTTCTTACCTGAGCACTATGTACTGAGCCTACGTGATTATCTGAAACAAAAAGTACTACTCTGACACCTCTGCATTATGCAGTAATAATACGAACCTGCAATAAAAATGGAAATTCAGTGTGCAGTTTGTAAACTACACGTTTAGCTAAAAAAAAAACCCTGTAAATATCTGCAGAAGAAGCAATATCCTTAAAAAAAAAGAGCCTTTTTTTTTTCTTTCCTTTTCTTGACATGCTGAGCACAAAAGGCGCTAACATGGATAGTAGCTGGTACCATGTTTGTCTTACAGGGATTTCTTCATGTCTGAGAAGAAAAGGAATCCCTTAACAAAACAGCAGAGAAATATTTGTCCTGATTCTTTTCAGATGAAAGGCTCTTGTTTCCAGTCACTTGTTCCCTGTGTGCCTTAGCTTTTAGTGTTGTTTCTCTCGCTCAAAACTCATTAAATCAACCTTCTGTAACAAGGATGTTCCCACATACCCTGTGAGCATTCGCGGGGGGATGACCATCACGTAAAGGCAGCAGAGAATAGAAATATAATTTAGCATTAAAAGCTTCACACTGTGAATGAGGGCTGAAGGCAGCTGAGGAGTTGAAAACACCTCAAAAAGCCCCAGCTTCTGCGCTGCAACAGCCCCGAGTTGCTCCATCTCATCCTACAACACACATTGCTCCAGATCACCCAGCAGAGGCCTGCACACAGCTATGCAGCCACACGCGACTTCTGTACTCCAGCACTGACCCCAACTTGATCGTCTCCGCATCTCCTTGTAATCCCCTCCATCCCTCTGTTAGCTGGAGTCACACTTTGCTTTCCTAGACTGTAAATAATGCACAATATTTAGTGTTGAAATATAGCATGCATGTACTTTCAGTTTTCTCACAAACGTAGGGAAAAAAAATTCACCTGATTCCGTGGAAGTACCATGGCCATTTGTAAAGCAGAATCATAGCACATCACCTGCATACTTGAATCTTTAGCCTCACTGTGATCAAATATTTAAAGTACAGCTAATAAATTTAATGTAGACTTTAATTCACTGCCATCCTATCCTTTATAATCTACAGATAAATTATACTGGCAGAATCCCTCCAGAAACAGAAAAGAGCAGCTTTTAAGTCAGATTGACAGCAGTGGTCATTCGCAGGCAGGCAGTACCTATTCATGTATTACACAGACTGTGGATAAATGGAAAATTGTTACCTCCAGAACTGTCAGTTCCTCACCTGACATTTACTATAAGAGATTAAAAGAGCCGGTTACAGCTGACAACATCTAAGACTGAAACAGCGAGAGGGCTTCCGTGGAAAGACTCAGAGCCTCATCTATGCCAGCTGGGATACATGAACCTGATTAAAATAACGATGGTTGGTTATTTTCAAAGACAATAAAATCTAGTCTCCCAAACCAACACAGATCAATCTGCACAATCTATTTGCTAAATAGGTGCTACCCCTCACAATAAGCATTCCCAGAGGGTATAGTAGCTGCCCAGCACACCATAGCAGAAGATTTGAAATAAAAGCACATGGGCATTTGTAAGTGTCATTCTTCGTTAATACTGACATATGTGACTAATCACAGTCAATTTAGTGTTGATGCAAAGTTTGTCATTTTTACAAGGGTTGAGTAATACTAAATATCACTGTGGGCTGGTGTGATTATGTTCTTTAAAAGAAAATTGATACCAGATCTGAAGGGCCACATTTGCAGTCAGGAGACCAAGACAATACTGGCCAGTTCTGGACAGCGCAGTGATAGAAATTCAGTCACCGGGAATCTGTTTCACTGTATCCAGCAAAGATGAATTCTTACCTATTGGTATTACAAAAAAAAAAAAAAAAAAGATAAAAACAGTGGAAGCAAAAGCAATGCTTGCATCTATTTCAAGAAACAGGGAATAAATCCCAAGATTTAGGATGTAAGAATTCTACGGCAAAGGTTAGGAGGAATTTTCCCTTTGAAAAACTGCACAGGTTTGGTTTATTTTTCTTTTTTTAACCCCAGTAAAAAAGACTGACTAATGCCAAAGCCAGCAAACCAGAGGAGATGGACACAAGGTCAAATCCAGCACTTCACAGACCTGCCTTTGACCTCCCTGCCAGAGGGGGTTCAGAATCTGTACAGTCTCCAGGTTCCCTGCAGAAATATGTTACAGAAAGGTTAGTAGAGATCAGAAGTTACAATTTCCCTGCAACATGAGATAAATCAAGTCTCTTTGCTCAGAGGACAGGGAAAATAGTCACAATTCAGCATTAACTACCTTCTGGGAGAGCAGCCGAGGAGCATACACGGGAGGGCCCTTGCGACTTGTCGAGCTCCTCGGCGCGCAGGGCTGCACGGGGAACGGGGGATGTTTCCTGCGAGGGGAGGCTGCAGACAGCCTCTCGCTGGGTGTTCAGGAGCCGTCTTAAACCAAGAGGCTGGCGGGTTGCAGCCACAAGATCAACCCGCTGTGCCCATCCCTCGCCTCCCGCTGCGCGTGGGGATGACCCAGGAGCAGGAGGAGCCTGCCCGGCTGCCCCAAGGCGGAGGATCCGCGCAGCCCGCGGCTGCATGAGACACCCCGCAGGCACCGACCCGCTGCTCCCGACCTCCCCCAGCCCGGGATCAAGCTGCTCAAGTCAACTTCAAACATGGAGCGCTCTCGGCTTCAACGGGGGCCGCGTGCTGGAAGCTGCTCCTGGCACAGTTTCCTGAAGAGACGCTTTTTCTTTTTTGAATGAGGGTCACTCTATTTGTGCTGGCAATAGGGACCCTGCCTTTGCACAGGGCTGTGTATCAGCAGGGGGGACCTGACCGGCAACCTCGGGTAGGGCACAACTGCAACATAAATATTTAACACAACATTTTAATTTCATCATACATCTTCGTAACGACTGCCTAAGCTCTGCTAATTCCCCTCCTCCTCCAGTGGGCAGGTTATGCTCAGCCTCGGCAGCCCTGGGAAGATAAAACTGCAGAAGGAGGCAGGATGGGAGCAGGAATGGGCGGATTGCTTTAAAAGGCATTTCGACACCTGCACTTCAGGAGGCTCATCCCGAAACCTGACGTCGACTGGCTGCAAACCCGGGAGCTGCGGCCGCGCCTGCTCCCGCGCGGTGCGGGCGGCATCGCTGTAACGACTCTTCAGCTCACATGTTGCATGTGAGCGTTGGTGCTCTGATCTGTTTTCTTTCAAATAAACGAACCAGTGTCTCTGCCTTGCTATGACAGCCCCTGCGGTGAACGTTAACAGAGAGAGAGGAGGAGGAAAGGCTCAAGGGGAGAGGGCTCTTTCTGCAGACCTGCTCCACGCTGGTTATGTCACGCCGCCCAGACGGGGGCTGGCAGAGGGGCGCGCGGCCGCTGTTGCGAAGCGCCGGCCGCGTCTCCTAGCTACCACGGCATCGGCGCGTTGCTAGGGAGCCGGCAGGCCCCCGCCCGGCCATGTTGGACTCGGAAATCAGCCATAAAAGGAATTCCCGTGCCGGCGCGCGGTCGCCATGGCAGCGGGCACAAGTGATGGAGCCCAAGTTAGCGGCACACCTTGAGCAAGAATATGTTTCCTCTCTTTGTAACGTTTCCCAAGCCATAAATACAGGGAGGCTACAAATCTAAATAGCTCCCAGCAAGGCCAACATTTTCTTTTATTTATTTTTTAAGCTCATTAACGTTCCTGTCATCTGAGACTTTGAGCATGAAGCCAAGATTTTTGCAGCAAAAGAAAGATATGGGCAGCCACGGATTGCCAAGCACTTTGCCAACCAGCCAGGTGACGTGCAGAGGATGTGTAAGCACATCCTCAAGGAAAAGGAGAGGGACACCTGCTAGATCCGGGCACGTGGGGACTTACTGTGCCCCAAGGGAGGCTGATGGGCGTCCAGCAAAGCCGGATTCCAGTGGGCAGTACCAACGGGGTCACCGGTGCAACCGCAGCCAGCTCGAGCGGCCTCTGGCCTGGCCGCGGACGCCTGTCCTGTGTTCTGTTCACACACACAAATGAACCATGTTCCCTCTTTCCCTCTGGGAAAGATGTCACGGGGAGGAACCTTTCCCAGGAGCACGTGCCAGACAGCCGGTGGACTCCTAGAAACTACCGCATGGGTCCCAGGCTGGGGTGTGAGCTGCAGTTCACGCGCAGTTCCGCTGCTCGTGGCTGCTGTCCAGACCGCATGGACGTGCAGCGATTCCGCTGCTAAAGCAGCCACGCACCTTGACAGGGCACTTCGCTTCTCCAAGTCGCTCTGTGCCAGCTCATGCCAATGTCAGGTCCTCGCTCGTCTCCCTGGCAGTTGCCGGCTCCTCGGGTAAATACCCAGCACAGACACGAGCTCCCTGTGTGCGGCCGTGACCCACAGCGAAGGGCACCCGAGAGTGAGGCAGGGGAAAGGAGTTGAGCTGCTTGTCCCTCCAAACATCTAGGATGGCCTGCGAACTAAAACTATGAAATAATTATACTCTGCCCTGGGCCGCACACAAAAAGCTTATTCACTGCAAAGTCCTAGCAACCATCTTAAAGCAAGAAGCAAGCAGACTGCCAAAGCAGCAGTGCGGCAACACACAACTGCTAATTTCACGTCTGTTTTTCACAGGTCTGTAATAACAACCAGCAATTCCTTACAAAGAATCCATTCGTGCTCTTTAATTCCCACCTAGGGACACTGAAAGACTTCACCATTCCCTAGCTCTGTCTTTCAGCAAGATAATGTCCACTTCATTTTTTTTTTAATATAAAAACATACGATTTTTTTTTTTTTTTTTCAGAAAAATGCTGAAATTCATCAAGGAGCTATAAAAGTACTCAAGTGAGTCCAAAGGACTTAGCAGGATTAGTGTGACATATCTGAGCACACAGCTGGATCCCTTCTGGGGCACAATATGACTCGAGTTTGATGGCCTCAGCACAGTGCTTCGTATCAGAGGGTCACCTTGTCTAGAAAAATGGTCCTCGGCAGAAGGGACTGAGAACTGCACTAATCCAGGCAAAAAGCTGGGCAGGTTAGTGCTGTAATGAGCTGAAAATATACAGTTTCATCATCATCATTTGTGTGTCTTTTAAGACGACAAGTATTTATTACCAAAGTAGATAACGATCTGAAAATAATAGCAAAGGCAGGAAGGATTAGGAATAGCTCCTCTAATTGTGTTGCAACATGATGTTACTGCATAATGAAAAAGGAATTTGGTTCCAGGAGCAGAAATGTCTGTGCAGCTACTGTGATCTGCCACTTGGGAGAGAGAACTGCCTCAAACATTGATCCTGCTGCCTGACTCAGGATTGACATTAACAGGTCTGCTAGCTTCATGCAGCTGCCAGCTGGTCTTCTCTACGAGGGGGTAAACTGGGATCCAGCGACGACACTTCTGCTGCAAAAAAATAAAACAAAGTAAGCGGATTCGTGCATGGAACTGACTACAAAAACAGATGCGAACACATAAACATGTGAGGTTTAAATCAGGGCGAAGCTTAGGAAAGCAGCACCAATGCACTGCTGGCGCTTGGCGTGAATGTGCAGCACACGCCGATGCCTCCCCTGCGCACGCAGCGCAGGTGGCCGCGACCCCCGGCTGCAAGCGCAAGACGCCGCCGGAGAGTCCCGCATTCAGCTCCGGAATCCTCCCAGGACACGGGCTCAGCTCCTGTTTGAATTCCTGGGGCTTCCCAAACCCGCTGCATTTCTGCTTTCCCAAGGACACGTGCGGGCTGTTTGTCACTGCGCTACAGACCCTGGCTATGGGATGCAGGGACTCAACCTTTGGCTTCTCTAGTTCTTCGGGTGAAGCCCCAGGTCCGGCCAAAACACCAGCCATCGATCGTGGCTTTGGCTTCAGCCTGATGCTCCTTATAAGTTTTACCCTACAGCACAATACTAAGTACACTTAGCTATTGTACGCTGTCTAATAAGCAATGCAGCGAGCATTATATTTTTATTTACATCTGAAAGATGCTGCAGAAAAAAAATCTGGGCAGGCTATGCATAAATACATGAAATTGCTTCTACTTCACTAATGAACTATTGTTTGTAATAAAATTAATCACATTCCACCCATGGTATATCTGGTTTAATTTTTCAAGCTTGGAAATTGAGATGCAAGCAATTTGTAGAAAGCAAAGCCAGAATTCAAGAGATTCACTTTAAATCAATCAGGCAGTTGTTTTATTTATATAGCAGCCTTCAGAAAAATTATCTGAAGGCACTTTACAATGTGAGAACAACTTGGCAAGATCCCAGGAGGGCTGCTGCTAATGGTGTCTTAAGACAGCCTTTGTACGGGAAAAGGGTTCCTGAATCAGTGTGCACCTTTTTCCTCAAATTTGCTTTATATCCTAAATTTGCAGTCAAAGATTTCTTTCTAAGCAGATATTTCTTGGCTTCTCTAATGGCCCAAACCAGCTGTTTTGGGAGTGTAGATGCCCCTTCCTCACCCAGCTCAGTCTGCATTTGGGGCAATATTCACTCCCGTGCTCTAGGCAAGATGTGCAGTTATTTCATTTCTGCGTTTGAGGAAGGGACAGGAGCAAAAGAGAAGTTGCCTGCATTCTGCTGTAGTGCCAGGCTTCATCTGCCTGGTTTAAGGTGCAAGGGAGATGAGCTCAGAGCTGGGATTCCCAAGAAGCTTTATGGAAAATAGTTGCAAGAGCCTCAGAAACAAAGCGAAGCTCCCGGAAACAAAGCAAAGCCTCAGGAAACGCAGCTCTCCCCTGGCTTGTGCCAGCAAGCCCTGTACGTTTTCATTATTTATAGAGAGCGTCAGATGAGCAGAGCAATGTGCACTAGGCAAAGCGCACTGCACAAAACGGCGCCTGCTTCCAAAAATCTACAGCCTAATGGCATCAAGGGTGCACGCTGCCAAACACAGGGATACAGAACTCACATTTTAAAAAAGGACGGGCCCGAGTGGAGGGAACGTGGGCACAGCCTAGAGATGTTTTCCTTTTAATGGTGTTCTATGGAGCTAGCTCATAGTGAACTGGGCGCTGAAAGTCATGCTCTAAATTGGTACTTGAACACGTCCACGACACCATTTTGAAACAGGCACCTGGTCATGCAAGATTAGTTCCCAACTTTTCTGTTTTCCATGTGTCTTTTTTTCTAATTTTCATACAGCTTCTAGAAGGAAGTGCTTGCATTAGATTCAGGCTATAGTTTAACCTCAGCTGTCGTATTCTTCACTGCTTAGGACCATCTTCCAAGCACTAAAACTAGACAGAAAGATCCTTAACAGATACGACATAATGAGTAAACCCAGCCTGCAGAGCTGGCTGCAAAAGGCATTTTTCAGGTATTTTCTCCAAATTGTAACTCAAAGCTCATGTGCTATGCGGACAGCCTCGATTAACGGAGGCCTCCTGTGCAAACCACGACTGCTGGGTACGCTTGTAACCCGACCGGCCCTCCTCCAGGGCAGGGGACTATGCGTGCAGTCGGCGGCTGTACCTGAAATGCTCCTTGCAACGAGCTCCGTCCCCACGGCAGATTAAGACCTCGACAGCACTGTTGGTGATGCCGGGAGATATTAACCTCTCCCATCTCCACTCTTCAGAAAAACCTTTATTAAATGGTGAGCGTCGGCAGCCCTGCTATGCAGTCGCCATCCCTGGCATTAAGGAAAACAGCCTGGCAGTAACGATGGGCACATACGGAGCAAGACACGGCCGAATGAGGGTCACAGCGCCTGCTGCGTGTACAGCACTCGCACAACAAGGTGTGCAGTTAAAGGTGCAAGACAGGGTCTGTTAAGCTGCTTAACCCTCCATTTTCCTGCCATTATCACTTTGCATTAGTTACACAGCACCGCTAAGGGCACCGCGGTGTCTCCTCATCGCACGCTACGAAGTTACGGGTTACACTGGGGAAAGGGACGGGTAATTTTTGGCATGGATACAGAGGATATCACAAGGCAGACAGTAAAGCCAGCGCAGGACCAGAAGCCGAGACCTGCAGCACCCTGCAAGGGTCAACAGCTCTCCTGGCTCCCACTGAATATTAAGTGCAACAGGAACAAGGACCCTCTATGAGAGACCAGCACGAAGGCAACTGGTTGCATCTTCCCTCTTTGAAGGAGGGTGTCTCCAGACACATCTCCAAACACATCTCCCATCTAATCTGGGAAAGAAAATAAGACAGTCTGGAGCTCTTCCCTTCCCCGAGAAAGCCTGCCAACGTCACGCGGTGTCCAGACAGTTACGACTAGAGCATCAAGTCTGTAGAAGTAACAAGCTGCGAAGCTAAGACGAGGGGGTCAGAAGGAAGCCCCACTCCTCTGCGCCGCAGAGGGAGCTACTCCTGCATTTCGTGGACCCAACACGGTTGCATAAGCCCAGGGGAGGGCAAACGCCTCTGTGCACTCACCTCTGAACTGCCACATTGCCAAAATTCGCATCAATTTGTCGGCTGGAATTTAAAGCACTTTCAAGTAGCAGCAATTCAGAATTCCCCTTCCTCAAGCAAGGTGGCCAGAACTCAAGGTAAGAGCTATAGAAAAGGCAGAGATATAGAAACATCTTCTTTGGGCTTCTTTCCCACACACTACAGCTTCCCTTTGGAACGCGTCCACGTTACCTTGGGTTGTTTAAGAGGAAGGCTGCTGAACAGAGCTAGCTTTTCCAGGAAGGATATCCTGTTCCAGGGAAATGTTAGCCAGTCGCCACCAGAAGACAGGCGAGCGTAAGGATCAGAACGGAGGCTCGGGCACCTCAGCAGTATCGTTTTCTCATGAAGAGAGGGGAGGAGGCTGGTTTATTGAAGGAAAGAATATTCTGTGCATATTGACACATAGGGAAATACACATGGTATGTCTATAGGACTCACATTTGCAACAACCTCTGTGCTTGCAAAAACACAGCACACAAAATGTTCACTGAGATGGAAACATTTTGGGAATCATTTCCAGAGGCCTTTAAACAAGAAGCATAAAGCGAGCTCCTCGGTATCTGCAGGGCTTTTTATGCTTCTGTTTGCCTCTCCTCATAACCTTTCCTAAAACAGCTATGGCAATGAAAAAAAAAATCCACCCCCAGTGCAATATGTTTTCCTAGAATAATGTAATGCATCTTTCTGCTCCTAATGAAGATAATGCAGGTTTATAATTGACCAAAACTGGAACACGACTGATTCAGCCAATGTCACAAAGTGACACAACCACTGAATATCCTGTTTGTTTTTAGTGTATTTTCTCCACTCACTGCCTGATGCTCCATTAAAATTCTTGAGGCCCTACCAAAACGAAATTCTGCCAAACACTGCCCATTAACAAGCAATTAATATACGAGCTTTAAAGTACAAGGCGGCTCATGCCATCCCACAGAAAATATTCTTTGCCTGCTGTTCCTCACCGGAGCCATTTTCTGACAGAACGCCCTCTCTCTGCCAGGGATTTCAAAGAAGTAGACCATAATTCTCAAGAAGAGTGAAGTCTATACTTGCTTGCTCTCGACATACTTGGATTGATTAAACTTTAATCTTAAAGGCTGTTTTCTAGCCCACTTAACAACTGATGTAGTAACAGAAATGACACTATTAGTTGTACGGCATCTGCCAGCAATCGGAACAGAGTAACAAGGCCACTCCAGTATACATTGCAAACGTATAGCTCGTAGCATCGGGACTTTACACAGCAACCCGCCACAAAACAAATAGTCCCCAGCTCCGAATAAAGCCGCTCACTTCAGGCCTTCACCATCCTCACCATGGGTCTGGGCCTGCCATACCCAGCAGTACAGCCCTGGCTCAGGCAGCGGCGCTTCTCTGCATTCCCAGCGCTCCCAAGAAATGGTACAGAGATGAAAACGCTCTTTGAAGCGATTCTGCTTCACATCTGATCCCTCTGAAGGCTGCAAGGGTGAAAGAAGTGGACACAGGTCTGTATTTTAGTACACCAGCTCTAATAGCTACTTGCATAACACTGACCAAGGGTATTTTTTCTTTAACCAGAGGTCAGACTCGGAGTCTGAAAGAGATTCCTCATCTGTTGCAGGGCTCACACAAATATGGGCTGTCTGGAGCTTGGGTCTATGCCACGATGCACCCATCTTCGCAGAGCAGACATTAACCTGCTCAGTAAAACCAAGAACAAAGGCTAAAACCAAAAACCTCATCAAAAGGACATAACTGCAGCCCCGCATTCCTCAGAGGACAAAGGATTGTTGCGGTTTGCAAAGGAAAATATAGCTTACAACTAACTGCACCAAATTACGTGTTTTGCCTAGTAAAAAATAGTTACAGACCGGAGGTAATTACTAGGCCATATCTAGGAGTCCGAGAATGTTGGAGCTCCTCCAGGTACATAATTCAGACCTGCCAAATATCACTCATTTAAACTGCAGTATATACATTTTTGGCTTTAATTAGCAACATCCTCCCCCCTTCAAAAAAAAACCCTTTTACTTCCTCAATCCTGCAATAACTAGAGCTACTACCAAACTGCCTCAGTCAAATGACCTTTATCATGTTAGGGGATGTGCAGCTGACAAATAGAGACTATTTCTGACAGCCTCGCTCTTTGCAGGGGCCTCTGCACATACACCTCGCCCACTGGCCTGTTTTTAGTAGCAAAAGCTACCGAAAGGGCACAGAAAGCAAAAACTACAAAAAAGCAAAACCTGCACAAAAAGCACAGAAAGCTGCTCCCTCCGGTCTGCCATTCTGGCTTCCAGCAGCAACTGCGTAACAGGTCTGCTGAGCTATGCGTTACCCTGAGACCACAGCGTTATTTATTAGTGACCAATGGGCCCGGTCTCTATGAGTTTGTAGAGTCCCTTCTTCAGTCTATCTAGACTTCTGACCAGTCCCACACTTTTAATTATATGGCGCTAGTTTCATTAGTTTATTCACTAAAATATCCAAACTCTTGTGATAAAATTCATGGAATATTGATTCTTCCAATTAAATTTATTCCGTACATTATCTCAAGTCCTTAACTCATGTATTACAGTGAAATATGTTTTAAAAACATTTCCTCCTTGCTTCTTGTTTGCTTGATTCTTTCCTGACCCGTAAGCTTAGTATAATGACAGTATCAAGATGGAGTTATGTTTTTAGCCAACAAGACTTGATTTTAAAGTGTCCCCAGCATGAACTGCTGTTTAATTTTGTATTCATCCTCGGTGTTTGTGAACTCAATCCATTCCCTTTTGTATTTGCACTTCGTTTTTCATGCAAGAGGATCCATCTTTGGAACACAATAAACAAGTTGCAATCCTCTTAGAGTGTATCAATCCCCAGATGGTGAAAAAAAAGAAACGAGATCTTTGTGCACAGATCTAGCTCCTTAAAAGATCCCCCTTAGGCACCGTGGAGGCCTGTAAAAAGCTTGAGCATAAATACCGTGATAGTCGGGTTTGCCCAAATACCACTGTTCTCTGCTTTGCTCAAGTTCCCATGGCGAGTATGCTGTAATTGGGAAAATATAACTGACCATTCAAGTAGAGAAATAATCTGACCTCATCTGTGGCTCTTCATGGAGTCAGGTGAGATTTCTTGCTGCAACGGAACAGCTTTTATACTGCTTTGATAGCGCTTCACTATCAAAAGTTACTGCTGCATATGAGGCACTCGTTACAGCTTGCTTAGGACACCCTTGCAAACAAGGTCACAATCATCATCCTAATATGACATTTTAAATACATGTCATTCCAAAGGGACTGATAAGGCTAACACCTTCCCATCTCCATAGCCCTGAGCTGGATTTGGCAGTTTATTCCTAAAATAAAACTGCACAAAAGAAGAAACCCAAGCACCGAGAACTGTTCGATATGGCTCACTCAGGGGCATGCAGCAAATATTTGGCCACATGAGAACTCTAAAAGCATCTTAGGGAAACGAAAGCTTCCTCCCAGGGCATATTCCTGAATACATGCACTGTGGGAGAGCAATTTTATCATGGTATCCCCAGTTTATACACGTTACACATTTGAGATGCTCTCTTTATGATAAACTATAATGAATCCCACGCAGACACAAAAAAAAAAGAGATATAACGCAGAACACATAGACGACATGTAAATGCAGAGATTCATGAGCAGGATAATGCAAGCTACAACAGCAACCTCAGGCATGCTGTTTATATAAAGAAATAACAGCTTTAAATCATACGGGTAATGCCAGTTGGCTTCCATCCGCTAGGTCTTTGCCTTTGTTGCTCGCCCCACATAAGAGCTACTTTAGCAAGAGTCAAGAATGAAAACATAAATTCTCCTGAAATGATACAGAAAGAGGAGAAAAATGACAAAAAATAAAAATAGAGAAAAACCCCAAACCTAAATTTTCAAAAGAAGCAAAAGAGCAACCAAACTGTGTCCATAACCGTCGCCAAAACCCCTGTTTGACAGCTTGGTTTCACTGCAAAACGAAGGGCCCTTCCCGCAGCCCCGCATGGAGATGCAGTTTACGCGCCCACCCCGAGCAGATGTTGCTCCCAGCTCCCTGCTGCTCCTGCACTGTAGATTATGGGCCAGATTTACAACAGTATCGGGGGATTTAAGCATATTAGTGCATGTCACAGGGATTGGCAGGAACGCCAAACAAGGTTGCACCTCTTATTTGGGTTATATTATAATAGCTGTTGGCGAATCTAACTGGGTTGTTGTTTATAATGGCTTTTACTTTTGTATTCTTCCTGAATGCACGTAACAGCACTGGTACCAAACCCAAATGACGGCAGTAAAATATAAATAAATAAATAATATAGAGAGATACAGCCATAACTGACACAAGGAAGACATTTCTGGTGCTCCGAAAGCCGATATCACCCAGCAATATTCCCTGTGCTCTAATTAGCATTTTTCAGCCTTTCAGAATGCTTTATTTTCCCCATTTGCCACAAGAGATTGAACGGCCAGCAAAACCCATTAGAACAACCCTCGCGGCCCGACTTCAACAAACAAGGAAATTCCAAATTAAAACACACCACCGAGCGCTGGAAACCTGACAATATTAAAAGCAGCGGGGGTGAACCGAGGGCAAAGTACAGGCTCTAAACACAACCTTGCCTCGCTGACATCTGTTTCGCCCTTTTCATCTTTTTGCCCTGGCTAGCAGGATAAAAAGGAAGATAAAATGTTTAGTACGTGCCAGACACTACCGGGCCAGACCAGGGACAGATCCACATGTCGCCAAGTGCTGCAGGGCGCTGGAATACGAATCCCAACCTCCTTCTGTGAGGGAAAATAATAAAATAGGCACCCAGCTTGAGGGAGAGCAGCCACTCCAGGCCTGTTCAAAGCTTGATGCTCAACTGAATTTGCGCCCGTGCCTGGGGGATGCAGATGAGGAAAACCGCCAGGCCTACCCAAAATAGGATTAAGAGCACCTAACTTTGCAGCCAGTCCTCCACAAGTGAGTAGAGAGAACGATAAATAATAATAAATAAATAAAGGGAGATCGGACAAGGCGGCGGCCGAGGGTCCCGGCGCCTCAGAGCGCCCCGTCACGCGGCGACAGCGGGGCCCCGCCCCTGCGGACGGGCGCGGTTGCCCCGGCAACCAACGGCCGCCCGCGCGTGAGGGGAGCGCGAGCTCCCGCCGCCGCCGCCCGCGTCCCGTCCCCTTCGCCGCGGTGAGGGGCGGCAGGAGCAGCAGGAGGGCGGCGGGGATCGCCGTGCCCGCTCCCTCGCAGCGCCTTTTCCCGAGGAAATAACCTCGGCCAGGTAAACCTGTCCTCATCCCCTGGCTGCGGGAACAGATGGCTGCGATTAGCAAGCGTGATTAACGCCGGGCAGGTGACGGTTAGCGTGGCCTCGCTGTGCTCCTGTGACAGCTTAAGTGGACACGAGTGTCTCTGCACACTCACTCGTGTCTTGCTCGGCCCCGCATTTTGTGCAGAGTCATCTATTTAAGCCACGGGGCTCAGCAGATCCCAGTGTCAGGCCTCAGGAGCTAAGTTTGCCTCATGGAGAGGAAAATGGGGAGCCAGAGGCACTGGTAGCATCAGGGAGGTGAGGATACCACTGAGGGAGAAAACCTCCCTGTTGCCCTTGGACCGCAGGGGAAAAACAGGGGGTAAGAAGTCTGACCTTAATCGTGCGAAGCAGACAGATTAGCCAGACAGCGAAGAGGAGCCGGGCTGTGTCCTCGTGCTCAGCGTCACCCCGGCCTGCGCCGCGCCAAATTCTGATACCAAAGGCAAATAATCCTAAGACATTTTAACCCCATGTGTTCTAAAGGGTCAGGTGCAGGGTAAGATCTTGTTCTGTTGGGTGGCGGAGCAGATGAGACTGTGAAACACGAGCTTTGAACTGTGTTAATACAAAGCTGCAAGTGTTACCAGCCTATCGATTGCAGCTGCCGGCAGTATCAGTGTCCCCCTGACACCCGCAAGGGAAGGGGATGAAAGGAAAACTCACAGATCCACATCATCTAAGACCAGAAAGGACTACGAAACCATCCAGCCCAATCAGTCTCCTCACATTCATAGACAGAACAATTTAGCCCAGAGGCTGGGTACAGCATCTTTTAAGTAGATAACTAATTTTACATATTTTCAGGTGATGGTGAGTTCATGGCTCCTTAAAAGATGTTGCCCTGTTCTGCTGTCCTCAACACCAGGTAACTGGGTGATTTGGGTTATTTTAAAACTTTCCTGACCAATTTGTTCTGCTTATGCCAGTATTGTTGCTATTGGCTGCTTTTTCAAGGTGTGTGCAGTGATCAAGTCACCTCTTAACCTTCTTTTCAATTAAGCTTAATAAGTTAAGCTCCTTAACCCTTGCATCATTAACACTTGTTTTCCAGGACCTGGATCATTTCTGTCCCCCTCCTATGAACTCTCCTTTGCATTTCCATATCCCTCTTTAAGGGAAGCAAAAGAGAAGGAAACTTCTTGATAGTAGTTTCAGATGCCCCACTTTTATGAGAGGGCAAAGAAAAAAAAAATCTTTCAGTATTGCATTTTCATTTCTGTTCAACCTGCAGTAGGTAGAGAAGAAACTTAGTCATTCAAGTAATCCATAATCCTTTGAGGGAAAGAAAATGATCTGTGTTCTCCTCTGTTGTATTTTCTATCATTTTATGTATAGTTCCACTGATATCATTATGTAGAGTACTGATATATATACACACATATATATATATATATATAGGATTACAGGCTTTGCGCTTGTAGGAAATACTATGAATAAAGAAAAATGTAAAGACAAGGTGTTATAGTTAGATTCTTATGCAACTGACAGACCTGGCTGTTGTTTTTGTCTTCCTGATGGAACATAGTCATACTATAAGCATGGTATTGTCTTAAAAAAACAAATATAGAAAACACATATTAGAGTTTGTATTTATGTTGTTTTATGGTTTCCGAGTTTTAAAGGGGCACCTATGACATTCTTAAGATATATTTTCATTTTTTGAGGCTGTTAAACAGTTTCAGAAACTGTGTTTAAATTCTTACCTAATCCAGAAACTTTTATGTCTTAATAACCGATATATGAAAGACTTTTGCTAAATTACAAGAGCTGGTATTCTTAAAACACCACAAAAATATAATGATGGATTATTAAATACTAAATTAAGACCTTAATCCCACTAAACAATTGACTCTTCTCGTTTACATAATAAGATTATTAAAGTAAAAATAAAACTATTAAAATTTTGCAAAATGTAGCCTAAATGTGGACATTTCTTGAGTTCTATATAGTCGTACATAGACTATACAGCCATATATCAGCTTCAAAAATCAAAAACTTTCTGAGCTATATACTCCTTTCATTAATACCAGCATACAGACTAACTTCAGCAGACTTTCAGTGATGCAACAAGACTGAATCTGGCCCTTGGGGAATAAGTTGAGCAGGTTGACTTATGCTATCTGATCGGGGGAAATATTCCCAAGTGTTGGCATGTCACAGTTTTAAGAATATTAAGTCACTGAAGATGTCTAGGTAAACAGAGCTTCTTAAGGAGAAAAATCACAGCTTCTGACTTCAGAGTCCCTTTCTTTTTCTTATTAAATTATGTTTTAAACCTCCTTGTCTGTCTTCTTCTGTTCATTTTTTCCTTCCCTTACTCCTTGTGAAATAAAGGCCTCAGAGACCTGTTAGCCACAGGGCACCATCATCAGGCACCAGTACAACCAAGAACAATTGAAAATGCATTTTTCATTCGGACGTGAAATTTGATGAACTGCAGAACTAGCATTATATATATTTTCAGCGCAGCCACTAAATGTGATACATTTGCAATTAACCAGTAAGATTTTTATATTTTGGAAATACATTCTTCTTTTCATAGTTTTTTTTAAAAAAACATTGATTGTATTTAAACATTAGTGCAGTGGAAAACAAAAAAAATTCTTCTCAGCTATTGAGGATGTGAGATGTGATCAGCATTAGGAGAATTCTGTCTATGCTGTTTTCCCAGCATGATATAAAAAGTAAAGAGCCAGGTCATTTTTCATGAGAATGGGAATTAAGTGAGGTTGTTTCCTGAGACTGCCAACAAAGATCAATTTATGCTGTGTATAGAGGGGTATATTGTTTGTCTGCTGGTAATTAAATTACATACTTTCAGTTTTACATTGGCCTTTTACATGGGTGACATTACAGTCTATTGCTTGTGAACAGCGAGAGTACAAATGTGCATTACGAGGCTTTTTAGAAAACAGAAATCCTGAGAGCAACACTTACATAGGCTGTGATATATGAGGTCCTCACAGATTGTTTGTGAACAATCTGTACAATAAAGCAGCAAGAATTACCAGGAATAATTACATAACCAGAAGTCCTGCTCTGTGAAAGACACATGATGATCCATTTTTGACCCTTTTTAAGTCCTATTTGGCCATCTCTATTTGGCCATACAAGTGATTACATTTCTGGACGTGTTCACAAGGTAACACAGTACAGTGTGCAACAAATCTGGAGATAAGACTCTTTCCTCTTGACTCTCAGCAATTTGCTTGTAACCTTCAGCAAGTTACTACACTTTTTTGTGCTCTCTTTCTGTTCTCTGTTTTTCTTATTTTGATTATTTTTCATTCTGTATACCAGCTGGCACAGCAGAGTCCAACTTCAGGTGGGTTCTTGAGGTGCCGGTATAAAGTAGAGAGTAGCTGCCCACCCCTTTACCACTGGGCACAACTTTGAAGGGGTAGATAAGGCTCTGTATCACTGTAAAAAAATGAACAGGGGTGCAGACAGCCTCTAAGCATATGGAGGTGGATTATCTCTTTAAAACGCAGTTCCAAATAAAGTGCAAAATAGACTGGCATTATGGTGACTAGATTTTTTTATCAGAAAGAAAATGCTATTGTATTAGCACTATTAAAAATCCCCAAATGAAATCAGATGTATTAGCAGATCTAGTCATTTTGTGCAGATGAAGTCACAATATGAAGCCACAAAGTTGCTAAGCAATTTTTCTGTGTGCTTCAAACATACATGGGGAAAATGTCTTGTAGGTACCTGCCCTCCGCTTCCCCGCCCTTCCCTATGGGCAAGAGCATGGCTTTGTTTTGCATATATTGAGTCATCCAGTTATTGTACTTACCTTGTAATGCCATTCTCAGACATGTTAAGACAAGATTTAACCTTCAGTAATAGTTGGCATAAAAACACATATTCCTTAAACGACAAGGATTAAACCAAACAACAAGTCGTTGTGTTGGAACAACAATGTATCTTGGTAAAACAGTCTTTGTATCCATTAAGACAGTCTGATGTTGAATACAGGGACATTTTTATCATTCTAAGAAGAAAAAGACTGCAAATATGGGAAGATGAAAAAGTTGGGTTAACCCATAGAGCTGGAACTCTGTAGCCCACACAAACTTCCCAAAAAGGCAGCTCTGTCCATCCTCAGGCAGTCTGCGGCTCTTCTCCTAAAATGCTTGTTGCGTTTTTGTGGTGAGGCTGAAGACCTCAGACCTCAGTGTTTCTTTGCTTATATAAGCAAGGTAGGTAAAGTTTAAAAAAAAAAAAAAAGGCATCAGCAGGTATATGATCCTATTTAGAGATAATAAGAAAAAAAATAACATATTTGCTTTGTGTACAGGCTTTGATTGACTGGTGTGATGGATGAAGCACAAGAAAGACAGAAGTTCATCAGCAGTGCTCAATATGCAAGGGAAATGCCAAACAAAATGGATTCACAGCATGAGGTATGCTGGAAAGCAATACATAAAACCAAGGGATAATCAGGCCCGTGTTAAAAGTTGTTTTCATTTGGCTGTGCTAACAGGCTGAGAGTAATTCTTCTAAAACAGCTATTTCTAAACAATAAAATGTTTTATTATTTTACAGCATTAGCAAAAGAAAAGTCATACACTGATATTTTCATGAGCATCTTTGTTCTGCTCAAATCTGACCTTATTTTACACTGGCATTAATTATATGCTAATACTATAATACATATTTTAAAGCAGTATTTCTACATCATATTTGCTTACTGCATTATCATAAGTATATTTTCCGCTCCTAGGCTTATATTTCAGTATCATTTACGAGCTTTTCTAAGGACTAGGCCCCAGTAGCCCACTTGCTGTTTAAATACAGTAAAAGACTGACTACTCCTAATTGCTTACTAAGCAATGACAGCTATTCAAGAGAGCATCTGGAGCCTCTTCTGCTTCATGCATCATCAAAATAATTCTCAGCTAAATTCTGAATGCTAGTCTTTATTACTAGTAATTATGTAAGAGGCAGAGAGATCACATTATGAATTGTAGAGCCAAGATGAAATTTGTAAAGATGGCAGTTAAATCATCTGTTGATTTGCAGATCAGGGCAGTTTCCTATGGAATCACTGAAAATAAATTTAGAATGCTGCAAAACCACTTATATGGATAGTTCGACTTGACACTTTTTAATAGATTTTTAGACTAACTAAAATGGAAAGCTAAAGCAATAAAGGAAACATCCAGAAAGACTGCTGGAATATAATATTGCTGTACTGAAACAAAAAGTATCTGTTTGCAGCTGCTATCTAACTGTCAATAATTTAAGCGCCTAAAGGGGAGGGGAAAGCAAGCAGTGTCTGGGCTTTTGTTAAAAACAGCGCACTGGGACCGAGTACACCATTTCTGTCAGAAGGCATTTTCAAGTAAAGGTTGCAAGAGTTAGCATATCTTGAAGATAGTAGATCAAACTGGAAGTGTTTCATTAAATTCAATCACTAACTAAATGCTACAGGGGTAAGGTTATAAACACCCCAGCTAGAGACAAGAAGTTAGCAATTAAAGTATTCATGTTGAGGGGAAAAATTCAGTTCTCCTACATCCTGAGCAGCAATTTAGCTCCTAAACTATTTTGTAAAAAGATGGCATATTGTGTTTGTGCCTCCCTGCATTTCAGGAGGAAGTGTGGAGGGAGTTCTAGGAGAGGGCTTAAGGGTATGAACTGTAGCAAATTGAATGTGGAGAAATTCTGTGCCTTCTACCACTGTGAAACCATTTCCCTTACATGGTTGAGTGTTTTCAAATCAGGTCATTACATTTAGGTCAAAGTCATTCCCTAATGTGCACATTGTTGGCAAATGCAGATGATATGACTTTGACTTGGCTTCATCCAGGCTTCCCTATGCTACAAAGCAAAGCAATCTTCCTTGAACTTACCAAGCATTCAGACACGCACGTGGTAAATACCTATGCTGGGTGTGCTTGCCTATCCCCTGTACTTTCTCTTGTAAGTGACAGTGCTTTTACAATAGTTGTGCTAGGATTTTGGTGATTATTTCTGATAGCAACTTGAATACACTGATCACTTACCCACCTCACTTTTATTTTGGTTATTAGACTGCTGTCATCAGTGTATTAGGTGAACAAAATAATAAACAATTACCATTTCTGCCCTGTGTTTTCTTTCATCATATTTTCAGTGAAAGAATTATGTACTGCATAATTTGTTTTGGTTTTACCTCCTTCCTCCAGACCTTCTATAGTGATAGGGGTACCTACTAGAGACAATCAAGATTTAAAAAAAAAAAAGTATATATTAGTATTGGTCACAAAATCAGCCCAAGGTCCATAGTGGGCAGTAACCAGCTGAAGTTCATTGCATCTTCTTAGACTGGTCTCTGGGTAACTATGGCTTATACCTTCATCAGGCAGTAATGCAGCTCAGTGAGAGTGGATTTACGGAGTAAAAGAGCTGATGGCAAGGATTTGACATCCACACCAAATGCATTTTGAGTTTTTTTTTTTTACTTAGTGCTCATCTACTCACATGGAAAGTATCTTCCACTTCACTTTCATTTAAAAGGAGTTTCACTTTGTATTTTTCTAGATTACTCCACAACTATTGGGTTGCTTCAAAAGTATAAATCTTAATTTGACCTAAATTGCATTTGATAAAAAAACTTTAAAAAGGCATCTATGTACTTTAAAAAAAAAGACTTTAAAAAAAGGCATCTGTCCCTGATGCAGAGATTCCTTTCTTGAAAAAGAGACAACTACAAAGTGGATTTAGGACAGACAACTGTCTAGAAAATGAAGAAGAGTCCAAAGTGATGTGCTAGGTGGCAAGTTTCACAAGAGTCA
>JAUBNY010001173.1:985147-999265 GCA_032275445.1 Crypturellus soui
ATATACTTGGCTTCTGCATATTTTGTGCATTATAATACATAATAATTGTTTTACATTCATACAACTTTTCAATGAAAGAAAGTTTACCCTACAGATACTGCTATTTATCTGACACTGAAACTGTTTGGTGAGGATTTGGGTTGTTTTGCATTATTTAACACTTTCAATGTTTGTCACAACATTTATTCTACCCTTTCAAAAGCGAAGCCATTTTGTACATTGCTGAGTGAATTTATTCATTTATATATTCAAACTGAAAGACAGATTGATTCAGTCTTTCAGTTGTCCTCAGATTTACTTCCCTGGATTTCTCCATGATACGGCTAATACATATGTTTCCACTAGACCAGGTAGTCCATACCCCTGCTTAATTCTCCATCCTTCCCCCACTATGATTTTGTTGGGCTTTCTGGGAACTACATTTTTCCTGTGAGGAAAAAGAAATAGCTTTCAAATTTATTTTAGATTAAGCAATAACAGAGACTTAAAGAAATGTGAACAACAGCTCCCTCTAGTTTTTGTACAGCTCTCTGTTTCCAACAGTTTAAGACTCCTACCTAAATAGGAAATTGAAACCAAAATAAGCCTTCCTAACACAAAGATTGATCTTGATGTCTTGAAATACCACATTTATAATTTTTATCCCAGATTGAAAACCAAATGGAATTAAAACAGTGGAACTAAGTAGGTTAAAATGGACTGTGAGATTAGACAATTATACACACTATGATCTCAGCTTAAATAAACATTAAGAATATCTGGGTGAAAAGAAAGGAAATTACTATGCCTTTGAGAAAAGAATCTTAATCATCTTAAAATGAATGTGTCTCTTCTTGTTTTCTAATCTGTGGGTGTAGAACAATTCCCTGTCTTGGCTGAAGTTTATAACCCAAGCTAGCAAATGAGTATACTAGCTTTTTTCTTTTGTTCCTACACTGCTCCTATTTGCACCATATGCTAAAGTAAATTACACTGCACTTCAGTGACCGTTCTAACATATAGCTCTACTGTGGAGGCTTTGAAATAGCCTCAACACTTTGGAGACCTGCAGCCCCGTAACAGAACAACAAGCAACAGGGAGCATCTGCATGATTCAAGAATATTTAACTAGAAGAGTAAAGATATGGTAGGGCATATTAAAGCCCTTTACTCAAAAAAGTAGTCCCAGAATGAAATGAAAATAGTACTTTATCTGAATATTAAGAAAACCAGACTCATCAACTGTCACTAAGATAGCAAGATATAAATACTATTCTAATTTTATAGAATTTAAGTTGAATCCCCTAGATTCTGCTTTCATAACAATACTGTCTTGTTACTCCTTTCTACTGCAGTATTTTTTCTCTTTAAACTTCTAATGCAAAGTTTGCAAGATGTGTCATATCAACATTTTCTGAATGCAAACTAGAAACACTTCAATTTGGATGACAAAATATTTTCTGCTTCTGATTGAAATGTTGATGTAATGTCAACAAATAATGCAACACATTAAATGTAAAAATGTGATGCAGCTTAATGGAGTAATCTTCATTACAACATGCAACTTACTATAGAAAACAGATTCAGGAGGGTACTTGGCAGAATCAGCTCAGGTAGATCATAGGAGAGGGTACTTCAAAGATTTAACAATATTATCTATCAGTGACTGTCTAACATTTATCACTGAGTTTGACTATGGCTCAGCATTTCCCAAGCTATTTCTCTGCACTTATTAAATTTAATATCTCAGCTAATACTCTAGCATTTCAGCTATATCATTAGACATTTGCCCCTGCTCCACAGACGTTTTCCTTCTTTCTTTCCAGAGAAGGTTCAGTAATCTTTTCTTTATACTATGCAAAATGAGGATTACATTTATACAGAATTTGCCAGATTGTGAGTAATGTGTATGTTGGTACATGCTCCAGCTCTTTGACTCTATCTCTCTATGTATATGTAAACAAAACCCCAAATCCTCCTTTTACAGGTTCTATTCTAACTGTACTAAAGATCTCTGAAAGAAGATGAGAAAGGAGTCCTTTACTGCCCTTAGAATTGAGGGTGTCAACATAGCCTCTGTATCTGAGTCATCCTAATGTTCCTCTTCCCACACACAGATAAATGTAACAGTAGAAATGTCTTTTTTTAATATAAACTCAATGAATGTAGACTTAACCATTTACTAGTGCCCTGTGTGGGCTTTCTCAATCTGTAAGAGAGAAAGGGTTTGCAAATTCCCTACAGATGAGGGTTAATATGCATAAGTATAGGTAAGTACCCATTTACAAACTTCTGATACTGGATTTCTCTTAGGTATTGGTTTAAAGCAATGCAAATAAATATCATGTTTATCAAGCAGCAAAGTATTTACAGAACTCCACCAATAAGCTCTTGCTTCAATATGTAAGGTGCTGCTTTCAATCTGTAATTAGGGTAGAAAGTTCAACGTACCTGCAAATGTATTACAACTTTATTTCATTTTTGATTAACATATTTTGTTTAGCTCCTTTAAGGAAATTATTTTCTCACAGCTTGTTAGATTCTTACTCTAAGCCATATAAGCATTGTTGAGACATATTAACTTAAAAATTAGTTTTCCATTCTTGAGCACTCCGTATTTGTATTTATTTGAACATCCCTTAACATAAAAAGTCACTATGTTTTATCTCATTACAAGGAGTTTTAAAGACTGTTATTCATTTCCAAATGCTAGTGAGAAAGGGATACATATAACTGAAAAACGCTAACATCATTATGACAAAGGTCATGCCTGTTCCCTGAAAGACAAAAGGCAGAGTTGTTTTGTGGAACAGGAGCATATAAAGTGTTTTGTAATTGAACAACCATGACTTGGTTTGAATGACTTACATTGTAGTTCCTCTGATGGCATTAACATGCAAAAGGTCATGAGTTCAATTAGACTTGCAAGTTACCCAATCTAATAAAATTAGCAGGAAGCATTCACTGGTATATCTGTTCATGCCACAGCTTTACTTTTTTAGAGCACAGAGTCACAGTCTTACTATGATTAAACACAGCTTACAGCTTTATTCTTGCCATGGTGATAATACTCTGGCAAGTATCTCTGAAATAAAGATTTTTAACAAAAGGCCCCAGTTTGTCTAGTGAAGATTCCCATCCTCTGAAAAAGAGCTTCATATAAAATTGAATCCTCCCCTCCCTCCCCCTCAAAAAACACACACCACAAAAACACTATGTTATCTGGAAATATCTGACTTCAGTACATGTTATACAGTTGGGAGGGAGATCAGTGTGATAAGAGGAGGAGAAAGGGACTTTCTGTTTATGAAGGTGCATCCCTTTGTTCCTTCCATTAAAAGATCTACTGCTTCATTTGTACTGCATTTTCTGCACCGCCCCCCACCCAGAGTAGATGATACTCAGGCACCTCTCTTACTTTTCTAGACCTCTGCAAATGAATGTTCTGGAAGTGAACAGAAATCTGCCATCAAATCTTCTGGGAATAAACGAGGCTTTAAGTTTCCTATTTTAGACAAGATATCAGTCAAGCAGAAGCTGAAACCCAACATAAGCTTTAAAAAAGTAGAGAAATATGTACTTGACCCAAATAAAGTCACTGCAGGTGAGTACTGGGTACATGAATTTGAGACTTGCCTGATACTAGAAATAGCAGGCTGGCTGGATACCTTGCAGTTTCATTATTTTCTTCGTATAAACAGCCTCTTTTAACACAATAATCCCAAAGTAGAAGTTATTTTTAGGTCATTTTTAAACTGTCAGAGAGGAAAGTTTATTGCTCAGCGTGTAATTCCCATCCAAATTTTGTGTGAAATGATTTGGAGCCATTGGTCAGAACAACAGAAGCTTTAGAAGAACAAGTGGCAGAATATGCAGACATGTCCTTTGGTTAGGTGTGAAACACAGGATCAAAGGCTAGAGGTAAAGTACATCTTCTAATTGCCTTATCCCTACAGGGTGCAGGCAGAGTTTTGCAGTCGTGTTCACTAGGCTTTAGTAAGAACAGGATCAAGTCAATATTACATGCAACTTAATGGGGTGAAATAAGACAGGTAATTTAAAATGAATTTTTTGGGTTTAAAATACAAAAAAAACCCTAAAAACTAAGCTTTCTTTTTTTAACTACAATAAAAAGTAAAACTAAAATAAGCCCTCTAATTTAAATAAGCAAGTTCCAGCCTAACAATGCATATGAGTAAATTCTCAGAATACAAAGTTTGCCAGGATTAGCTAATCAGTTTATTGTTGCAGTGAAGTCAGTTAGTATGTATGCCAGCAAGTTGCTTTTTAAAGCGATATTCCCTTTTTAAGCATAAAGCTCAAAATATTTATGTAACAAAGATTCTTCACTAAATATCATAGCAGATGGATAGTTTCTCTTCTTCAGGGGGATTAGGGGAATGCAGCTACATCTCTAAAGACAAAGAGCAGGCCCATAAGAGAAATAGATTTGCAGGAATAACTGTCTTTGCAGTTTCACATCATCGTAGAAACAGCTTACATAAACAGAAAACTATTTTGATACTGTTCTTGATGGGAATAATTACACTCAGGGCTCTCTACACAATCAAGAATGCTTTTAAATATACAAGACAGTGTGCTAACTTTTTTAGAGAGGAAATAGAATAGATCCTTTGCTAGTTTTCATTTATTTCATCTTTGCACTCCACTAATTCAAAGAACATTATTCATCAGAAATAAGTATCTTAAAATCAAGGAGAAATCCACCCACTTTGCATTCATAGAGGTCTGAGGTAATTCCACTTGCATCAGCATTATTTCATGTCTCTAGTTTAATTTAGAACAGAAAATAGGCCTCAGGTATTTGGGGAAAAAGAGTCAAAATTAACAAATGCCCTGATCTTGTAACTGTGTAAGGACAAAAATCTTATTTCCATTCAGATCTTCACTTAAATCAACAAGAAGCCTCTAGAGTAAAGGGCTGCCGTGATTTAGTCAGTCATTTGCAGCATAGAATTAGTCTTTTTTCCCCTTCCTTCCCAGCCATGGATGGGAAGAGAGAGAGGAAAGGAGAACAAGAAAGAGAGAAAGCACTCAGTGCTTATAAATAAAGCAAAAGTCAAATAGGACTGTGGGCTCACAAGCCATTTCTGTGTGTGTAGTTTGTTTTATCTGTAAAACAGGTAAACCTCTAACTTTCCTTTTTATCAACAATGTTCAATTCAAAGAAAAGTTTATCCTAAACCCATCCTATCCCAGTGGCCTTTCTGTCTGTGCTCTTCATATTGCCTTAGACTAGGGATATCGTCCCTCACTTCCCCTGGTATCTTTTATCTTCATGATTTATTTCTCCTAAACACGCACACAGGCACGCTTCCCTGATTATTTCAGGTACGGACCTACTCTCCTACCCGCCTCAATTTGTTTCCAACTACACTCCACCATTTAAATGGGTTTATCTTTACAGCATTCCTGTGGGGGCGCTTATTTCCATTTCAGTGAGAAGCTAAGGCACAGCAAGGGATTTCTATAGGGTAAATTTTAGCAGAGCTAAAAAACTGAATCCAGTATCTTATCTCCCACACAAAGGTCCTGACTACTGATTATATTTTCCATTTGTTTGAGGCTAGGACAGCTCTGTCTCTGCTAGGCCCACGGGCAAAGAGTCAGCTGTGGAAAAATAATACTGCGCTAGACATTTTTCTTGCTTTGATGTTATCATCTTGCAGTTAGCACTTTCATTGACTTCAGGAACTCTCAGATTGCTATCTAGAAGACAAATACATTGTTTTGAAGCAGAGAGAAGGAAGTTTAGAGATTTTACAGCATGAGGCAGCCCTGTCAAGAGATACCAGAAGGAAGACTGCCTGTCGCTTGGTGATTATTGGTGTGGTACCTCAGTGGTACTCTGCAAAGCCCATGTACATAGGTTTTGCCACTGTCTTCCTTACACATTCGTTCAGCTCACAGCTAGAGCTTTGATTCTGTCCTAATATCCTTACACAAGCAGCAGGTAACAAATCAGTCGAGCTGGTACAGGGAAAGATTTGTTGTGAGCTGGTTCATCTTTCAGAAGCTAAATTACATCCAGCAAAGTCCTTAGTAGAACTTAATGTTGTTGAGAATTTAGAGTCTGTCTTAATTTGTATATGAACCCTTCCATTCATAAGGGTTAGGCCATTTCAAAGCCTTTTCTTTGGTAAGGGTCAACTGATGACTCTTCCCTACGCTTTTTATCTATTTTGTACTGTGAGTACCTTCTCTCAGCACCTCCTCAGGCTTCGCATGAGCTGAAGAATGGAAACAATTCTCAGATTTATGGCCAGCCAACCTACATTCCTGCTCTACACAAGGAAACAAGCCTCCCTGCCATCTCACAAGGCTTGTCAAATTTCCTGTTGATTTACTCAACATGCTTTGTAAGATAATAATTAGAATCTCTAAAACCTTTTTGTTTGTTTGTTATCATAACATATGGTTTTGCGTGTAAATGTTAACACACAGTTCTTTTGCAAGGTGCCCTTGAGGCTTATAACAAACAGCAGGCCGCCCCCAGAGTACTTACAAAAATCAACTCTGCTTCACATTCAAACTGGGACAGATTAAAGTGCTCACTAAAAGTTTACATTACTACATAATAAGCAACTGTGGTAAAATCCTTAGCATTGAAAATCCCATCTCTTGCATTAGGAAACAAACCCTTAACCCAAGTGGGCAATACATTTTTATGGCTCACATAGGAGTAGTTTCTTCTGAACCTGCACATTTAACAAAGGACTGGGTGGATCAGAACACATTCTAGGGAGAAGGTAAATATTAATTGGCCTTCCTAGGTGCCAGTGCATCACTTAATAGTATTTACTAGCCTTCTTCACATGCTCCTACACATGCCCTACCAGACAAGCAGTATTGACTCTGTCTGCATTCTAGAAGAGTTCATGAATAAATTCATTTTGTTGACAAGAAGCACGCTAGAGCTAGACATACCTATAACTGACCATGCCATAGCATCAATACTAGAATAATATTTTTAAGTTGCTCCAAGGCTGCACTCAACACTGGATACAGAAGTAAAGGAGTGTTTTGATAGGTGCTTTTGTTTTGAATACAGATCTTGGAGTGCCACAGGATTGTGCTGGACCATCAAGTGAGACTGCACTGGAGAACTGGGAGAAGTCTCCAGGAGGAAAGAGTTCAACACAGTCTTCTAAGCTCAGTTTGAATCGCAGGGAGCTTGAGAGAAAAAACAAAATAAGAAGTGTACCTGCTCAGGCCCAAACTCAACCATCCACATCTACTACCCAAGAAGCTGGTGGTTCCTCTGCAGCAAACAGACTGAGTGGTTTGTCACTTCTGCGCCATAGAAGCTCTTCTTTTAGGTCCAGAGGGAAAAATTCTTGTTCTGTCCAGCACTTAAGCACAAAAGATTCTCACAAAGAAGTGGAAGAAACTAAAGATGCTGACTGGTTGGAGAAAGAAAGTCTTCATCTAAATGTTAACCACCTTCCTAGTACTTTGAGTCCCAGCCACAGATCTAGTGAAATATCCTTAGCACGAGGTGAACATAGTGTGGAAGAAGGCATAAACGATAAAACTATTTCATCAAGGCAGGGGAAACCTTCCCGTTGGCATTTAAAAAAGAAAAAGTTAACAGGCAAAGCTACTGAACCACAACAGAGAAAATCTAGAGGCACTGATAAGCTGTACCCTCCAGCTGGGAATTATACAGATACTGCAGGTCCTTCTGAATCGGAAAGCAGAGCAGCTAATTTGTTTCTTCCGAAGACTTTGTCGGCACTTCCTGCGCCTTTACCACATTCCACACTTAACAGTCAAGGATCCTTAACCCAGTCTGCGCAGACACCCGAGTCCTCAACAAACAGGAGCTCAACAACAGTTTCTCCACAAGCACCAGATTCGGGTGGTAGTTCAAAATTCACCATGCATACACCCCTGTGTCTTTTACATCACAGGGACTCCCTTTCTTCTGCTGGAAACTTTGAGTTTTCAATGTCTCTTCACTGCATACCTGAAAACAACAGTTTCCTGGAAGACGGCTCTAACGCTTCATCTCCCAGTGGTGCCTCACCAAATGTGTCGAGCTTACAAAATTCGCTTAGTTCTTTATCCCTAGATTCTCCTGGCCCATCTGGGTTTCAGGCAAGGTTCATCCCAAATCCCCCAGCAGCTTCTGCGTTGTATGACCAGTTGCCGTTTGCTTTACTGGCAGTATATGCTTTACAAAATCTAAATAGCAGCATGAGCAACACTACAGCCTCCCAGTCAGTGAGCTCAGAGGAAGTGAAGAAGCCACCAGCAGATCAGGAGAAACTTAAACAATTACAGGAAAGGTGAGAAATATTAAAAGTATGTGCAAACATATTTACTAACATAACTTACATACTAACATATATAAACACATGATAGCTAGAACACATTCATCTTTCAAATTTTCTTTACAGTAAGAAAAAAGTTGTTATTTCTTCCAGTTACATTTCAGTCTTTATCATTCATGACAACCATGATTTCTTGTAATATTGGCATGCCAATATTCAAGTGATTACAGGTGTCATTGTTGACCGCCCTGGGAACTACCGAATTAGAAGATGGCATTTGCCTCCCATACTACTTCTCAAACTTCTTCATCACACACACACTTGCTTTATTCCTACAAATGTGAGCAAATATTGCTAAAACTTCTTGGGCAGTGACATGAGGGGTATTTGTGGTGTTATTGTTAATGAGCTGGAGGCAAAAATAGATTCCACAGAGTGACAGAGCCACCACACTCCAAAGCATGTCCTGTCAGCCCTGGTACACGTGGTAAGGAGAGATGGTCATAAAGCTTGCCACATCATTGCTCTGTAGGGCTTGTTTGGGGATAGGTCACTAAAAGGGCACTAAGCCCTTTTAAGCTCAACTTCTCCATGTATTTCATCCACAATCAAAAGTTCAAGTCTTAAGCAGCACTGCTTTGCTTGTCAAAGTTATTTTTAAGTGTTTACTTGTCCTGTTTTCTCCCTGTGGTCTAAATAGAGTAATTGCTTGACTGCAGAGACTTTCAAATAAAGGCAGAATGAGGGAGCAATAGGTTTCCCTGCTGCTCGCTCTAATCAGCAAGCTGCTTGCTCTGTCTCGAGAAACTGCTTAAACAATTAGATTCAGAGATGTTATCAAGGAAGAACATTTCTGTCGTCAGCTTCCTTAGAAATAAACCAACTGTCTTCATTTTGAAGTTTGTCATTTATCCCAGGGAACTTAGCAATAAGCCAGACAGAACTTCCAATTGAAGCTTTTTTCTTTTTTTTTTAAATTACATAAAGGCCAGAATACAGGTGCCCTGCCATACACAGAGTTAACATGTAGTTAACCAGAAATAACTCTCCCTGCACCACCCAAAATTTAGAAAAGTTTTTAGAAAGGAAACCATGTAGGACAAATTTTTAAACTGCAAGAAATATCAGTGCAACTTCAGGAGGAAACATGTATCAGCAGCATGTTCCTCACATGCTTCAGAGGCAGTTCAAACACTCCAATTCCTATATAATACATGGCTGTATAATTCTCAACAGCTTGTCAGATGTTGATTATGTAAAAGCATAGAGGGGATTTAGAGGCTATAATGTTTTTCTGTGGCAAAATTGTTAAAGAAACCATAATTCTGGACTGTTGCATATTATATTTTTGGGTCACCATCCTGCAATAAAAGCCCTGAGCAAATCTCTCCAAATCTTAGAACATTAGTGCAAAGATACTGTCCCTTATTTGGCTATCAGACTTTGCTGAGAGAAGTTTTTGCTTTCTATTGTGTCTTAATAGTCTCCTAGCAGAAGACTCAGGAGAAGAAGGGGATCGGTGTCGTATATGTCAGATCGCTGGAGGTTCTCCTACCAATCCGCTGCTAGAGCCATGTGGCTGCGTGGGAAGTCTGCAGTTTGTTCATGAGAAGTGTCTCAAGAAATGGCTCGAAACCAAAATAAAGTCAGGTAAGTGAGAGAAAGAAACCTACAAGATGCAAAGTGTTCTGTTGAGATGCCGGTGCCGGATTTACCTCCCAACTAATTCTGACATGCTAAGGGAGTTAAATCAGGTGAAGTCTTAAATTGTCTTTGAATGAACTCCTCATCCTCACTACACTAATACTGTAGTATTTTCCTGTAGCACAAGCATACAGTGCAATACCCATGGAAATTAATGTCCTTGATTAGGCTTCTGGCGTGTAGTCAGCAGATCACCATAACTAAAAATCCTAATTTTCTAGTGCATGGTTTTGATAAAAATAAGGTCTCCAATATGCAGTGCTGAAAGATTTGATGAGCCAATCTTCACCAACTCGTAGCAGTATCAGGTGAACAGCAAGTTTTATTTAGGGGCCATAAACCACACATGCAAGACTACTAGACAAGAGAAAACTTGGATATCCATGAAGTAAAATGAAACATGTGAATTGTACTAAGAGTTCACATGGGGTATAAAGAAGGAATATAGGCAGAATTAATTTCAGGATTCAGGAGAGTTACTTCCACAGCTACAGAAGAGGCCTGTTCGTTTTACTGCTGTATGAACTTTGCTTTCTCTCCCCCTTGTCAGTGCCTTTTATTTATTTTTGCATGTAAGGACTAATCTTGCAATACCATTTCTATTTCCATTCTGAATGAAGAGCATCAGTATTGTTCTATTGCTCCAAGTTAAAATCCTAAGTCAGGAAGTTCACATTTTCACAATGTGGAGCACATCATCAGGAGATTGAAGGCAATCAATACAATTTTGTATAAATACAAAAATACATTTCTGTAGTTAGGCATTTAAATACACAATGGCTTCAGAAATTCATTTTCATTCTATAATTTTGGGTTTACTACCCATAAGTATTTAAAAATACAGAGAAAAAGCCACCATCAAATACTAACTAGAGAATTAACCTCCAGAAAGGCAAGATGTAGGTACATGATATATACACACACTAGCCTACTGTTCATTGCGTAAAATTCTGATCCTGCACGTGGGAAGATAATAGCTTATGCCAGCTTTGTTTCTTCAGTCTTAAAAGGCAGATGATGTATCAGTTAAATCCTGTGTACTTGGTTTTCAGCCAGGCCTTGTTCATTTAAATTCCTGGCTTGTCCCCAACTTGGGGGAAGTGAGTCACATTTCCCAAACCTTCCCCAAATCCTGTCCTTGCAGAATAATTTAAACTTCCCCTTGTGCTACTTGAAAACAGGGAAGCAATCCAGTTTAGAGGGAGTTTCTGAGGTAGTTTAGGAGCCAGAATAAGTGTTTTTTTTAAAAAAAAAGTAGTTAGCAATGTTAAACAGTGACAGAACATTGAAGGTAGCCCTCCCCTTCCTCCCTCCCCACTAAACTACACGCACAATGTAGTTTAAAGTGAAACATTTAATTCTTTGTCTTATTGCAGGTGCTGATCTGAGAGCAGTAAAGACATGTGAGCTGTGTAAGCAGAGCCTAAAACTTGATCTGGATGATTTTAACGTGAATGAGTATTACAGAAACCACCACTACTCAGAAGTAAGAAACTGCCTCTCTTCAGATAAGAGCCTGTAATCCTATTTTGGTATTGCTGCCTTGCAGTCTTTCAGTATGTAGTGAAATATCAGCCTCCCCCGAAACCTGCTAAACTGTGAGGAAGAGATATGCTTACTTATGCAGATTTCAAAAAAATGCATAAAGACCTTATTCATCTTAGACTCAAATTGTATAATCCCAAAGCATTTCATGGAACTGCCCAGTATCTGGAGGCTTTGCACAGAGAAAACCTGTAATCGAGTGTGGCAATGGAAAAATTCCTGTTTGTTATGTAGATAAAACAGCCAATTGAGGGAGAGCAGCCAGGGATTTCATTGTTTGTCCTTCACAATGTTATGTAAGCAGAGAAATTCAGCAAACCAAGCGACACAAGAATTGAACATTTCTCATCAGGCTTTTCTTTTTTAAACAAACATTTTAAAGGAATAAGGGTCCAGCAACTAAAGAAGGTTTTTTGAAATGTTGTTTTTCCTATGAAAACTATTCTTGATTCTTTTAGAGCACATTCTATTGCTTCACTGTTCTTTATGTATTACCCCAGCCCTTGAGAATTCAAGCCACAGACAGGACCCAACTACACAAGCCATAGTAAATATGATCTTATGACACTGCCGTTTAGCAGATTGCAATCGAGTTTCCCTCGAAATCTTGCAGATTTCTTGGCTTCCCTCTGAATTCCTGGTAGGATGCAGTCCCCAGTTCTGCTCTGCTGTTACAGCACCAGCAGTCACGTAACAAGGCTCACACGAGCCACACGCAGGCAGCTTGGTTGGAAGCTTTGAAGTACTTTGCAGAGTGCGAGTGGATGCCTCTATCGGCGTCTGGTTTGATAATTCAGCACATCGTGCTTACACATTCCGCACAAGGAGAGACTGCAAGGCTCATGTTTAACCCCAGGCATTTTTAAAAAAATGGGATGAATTGCAAGGATGAGTAACTGCTAGAGTATTTAGAGTAATTAAGCTTATAGGTTGTGTTGCTTCCTCGAGGTGGTTTATATCATGTCATACTGCAGTACTTTTAAGGTATTATTTGTGATGCCTTTTTAGTGATGCCAGAAGCATCTAAAACATATGGTTAGGTGCCCTTTTAGCATTTCTACTCATCTAAATAAATAATTCAATGTGCTGGAGTCTCTCCTATCAACTAGAAGATGCACAATCTGGTAGAAGTGTCTTTCTCAATTATTTGCAGTAAACAGTATATTTCCCCATCTGCATCCCTTCAGGCCTTACTTAGTCATAAAGAAAGTAAATGATCTCCCAGGATGCTTTGACCAACTTGTTCACCAGCAAACTATTTTCTAGATGATTGATCTGCCACTGTGCTGTAAACTGTGTATGAACATAAAACCTTTTACTCAGGCTGGGATTATCAGGCAGTCATTAAAAACCTAAAGGAGAAAAACATTGTGGCTTGAGAAGGGGAATTTCGAGAAGGAATACAGAATCCTAGTGGGGAAAAGAATGGATAAAGATACAACAACTGGAAGAACAACTAATTTACAAGCAAGAGAAAGTTGGCATCAAGTATTTTATCCAAGCATTGAAGAGCAAAACTAATACAAACTAATGGGCAATGCTGCTGCTATTCTGACTACTCCAACCTCTTCTTCCTTACTATTTTTTTTAGAACACAGAAGGGCTTTTCAGGAGTCCTATTAGTAACTTTGCAATAGTATTCAAGCAAGCTAGGATTACATTTAACAGCCAGCATATACACTCTGAAAGCAGACACACATTTGTGCCAATCTCTTCCCCTCTTTTTCTACCATTTTCCCCTCTTCTTCACATCCAAACACACATATGTATGCACAACATTTTTTGCCTCTAATTCATCAGTGGAATACAGCCATCTCCAGCTTGGAATCATAGCTACTCTTCCAAGCCAACAATATTGTACAGTGTATTTACAAGGGAAATAATTATTAATTTCTATAGTTCTTTTCACTATTGGCAGCTGGCACATTAATTACAGAGAGAAAAATGCAAACAAAACACTTGTTTGTCAAGAGCAAGGCAAAATAAGTGTTTTGTCCTGTGGGTTGATTAGATTCGCTATTAAAAAAAATTCAATTAGAACTAGAGAGTGGAAATTTGGGGAAGATGAATCAATTACCCTCAATGGAATGTGGCCAGGATGCTGTGTTTTAATTTATAGCACTTAGAAGTACCATGAAACCTTCAGTACTTACAGGTGCTCAAGCTCTCTGGCCACATCTCAGAGGTGAGACTTTTAGGAGCATTTCCTCCCCATTTCACAATTCTAGAAAAAGCGCAACGCTATAAAGCTCTGCACCTGGTTTTCCACAGTGCCAGGATTTTCCTTAGAGACATTCCATCTAGGAAGGCAGAAAATTGACTCCTAATTTTTTATATTAGTGGTTATTATTTACAATATAGCTCACCTAGATGAAAAAAATAAAGCAGCCACCACCTCCTCAAAGCCACACACATACAACAGCTCTGGATAACACAGCTTTAATCACACCATCCTCTTTGCCTTTAATTGTTGCTTGGCATTTGCTATTGCTTCTGTTAGAGCAGTAGTTTCCAGTTGCTCTCTTCCTGATGAGCTATGTCAGTCTTTAGCAGTGCTCTCTGGAATGTGTCACATCTCTCCACTGTGACTTAC
>JAUBNY010001173.1:999365-1011079 GCA_032275445.1 Crypturellus soui
TGCTCTCTTCCTGATGAGCTATGTCAGTCTTTAGCAGTGCTCTCTGGAATGTGTCACATCTCTCCACTGTGACTTACTGTACTGTATGTCAGGTGTTGTATTGATACAGCATTGAATCCAATTCTCTGTTTCAGGCAGGAGGTTAGCCTAAGTGTTTGTATTTTAAGCATCTAGGTCAAACTCCCATGCTTTCTTGAAGAAGGTTGCTAGCTGCCAGTCTCATAGTCCAGCCTGCAAGGCACTTACCTCACACCCATGCTTAGCACAGCATACCTGCTTCTCAGTCATATACTAGATGATATTGAACCCAAGGATAAAGCTGTAGAGCTTATTCCAGTCTCCAGGTTGGATATCCCTAATAAAATATAGCCTAAGACTTTAATAAGTTCTAGCTGCTGTGTAGCTCAGTCTGCTTGTCAAGGTCATTAGAAGTCACCTAGAATGAAAAATACTATTTGTTTTGCTTTTAAACATGCAGGCAGAGAGTGAACTAACAGATCTCTATCTTGTGCTGCTTTTTCATGTTTGGGATCTCATGAGACAGCACTACAACCTGACCTCCAGAAACAGGGTAAGAAAAATAAGGAAGACAACACTGCTTCCACTTACCTTAGAGTTATGTCCCATACACACTGCTTCCTTCTGCTGGTCACTGCACAGCCCTGCCATACCCCAAACCCCCAAGAACCCTCCTGTTTAAAGGTCAGCCAATAAACCTTTATTGAGCTGCTTCTTTACAGGTGTTGCCTATAATCACACCTGATCCTCCTTGATCTCCTAATGCAAGGCCATTAATTTCCTAGTCTTCCAGTCATTTAAATAAGCAACAACTTTTTTTTTTGTATTGTATTTTTTTGCAACTTTATAGAAGTCTACTGCCCTCACCCTACACAGAAATATATATTTTTTTTAATAAATCAAATCTCAAGATTTCAGTTCTAGTAGTAAGATGCAAAGGGAGGCACTGCATAAGGTGACTACTAGAGGCATTGCAAAAAATGGCACTCTAGAAGAAACACATGCCATTTATTGCTAGGGGTGTCACATCCAGGCTTTTCCCAGAACTACTGCAGTGATGATGCAGTGATGTAGCAGCAGATAGACTGAGGGTGAGCCTTCCTTTGAGCACATTTGATTACACAGTATTGGCAAGAAGTGAGTCTAGGATAGCTCTGCTTCCTAATCACCACAACGTTGCATTTACAGCAGCTGTGAGCCACCTTTGTCCTGTCCGTTCTTCCTCTCTCCTTCCTGTACAACTTCATGGAGGTGGGGAAATAAGGAATAGGCACCACTGAAAGAATCCCTTGGCTAAGTGGCTTTCAAGCATAAATCTCATCCACTTTTATGGATACTTCTAATTCAATCTGTATGATAGTGCTTAGCAATCATATTCCCTGGCCCAAGACTTAAACTAAAAGTCTGGAATGACATTTTTGATGTTTTAAAATTCATAGAGCGTGGCTTCACTGGAGCAGTATGAGTGTTGTTGAGCTGGTCTAAATAGAAGGTCACAGCTATTGACCCCGTGGCTGGCTGCTTGTAGCTAGTCTGAACACTGTTTTATCGCTCATCCTAAACCCGTAGCAAGAGTGGTTTTCAGTCCTGACTGTTTTGAAGCTGGGAGGAATTTTAATTAAAAGCCAGTCTATGGGATACTGGATTCTTATGGTTTCTTTATAATCTTGCCATTTTGTCCACTCCAGTCTAAAATAATACTGACAATTGGTGGGTTTTTCCTGGCTTAATAATAGCTCTGTTGTTGAAAACAAGACAAGGCAAAACACTTTGAAACCGAACAAAACAACAAAACAACCAAGCTCACAGCTTTCCTCTGAGAAATATTAGTCCAAATGAGAAACCAAAAAGTAAAATAACATTTGCAGATGTAGTACATATACCACCTGGCTGTGGTGCATCCGAACCTGGCATTTCCACAAGCTACCTCTTATTTTGAGTATCTCTCATATTAAATTATTTTAAAATGTTTTACCTTACCCATTCTAAAAGCCACTTTCCACCTCCAAATCAGGGGAAAGTGATGGTGGTGGGTTAATCTCAGCAATTTCAGACTTTCCCGGTAAGATGTCAACATCTAAACCAGCTGTATATGTTCTTGTTACAGTCTGCGCAGAGAAAAAATGCAAGTTTGGGATATGATTCATTTTACTTTGGGAAAGATGCCTTAAACTGGCCCTGTGAACCTTGCAGTAGAGGTCCTTGTCATTCTCTCTGGATTATAAGGGAACGACTAGGTTAGACACTAATAACTACATTGCAGAAATGAAGTGGAGCTCATGGGTCAGAGTCAAGATGCTTCATGCCGGTTACTGAAGGAGGGAACTAAAGCTTGTGGCCTAAAATCCCTGGCAAAACAGCAGGCAAAATTTTCAGCTTCTGAAAATCTGGGTCCAGATGTGACATACCACCTAGGGAGGAAACTAGGTATAGAATCTGTTCTTGTGGGTATGTCTGGGTGGCATGGTGCAAGCAGCAGCATAGAAATACTGATCCTGGTAATACAGCCTAGCATTTCATGGTCAAATGTGCTCTGAATTAATCTAACTCCCTCTGCTCTCAGATAATCCCAACCCATCTGATCTGGGCTATTCACTCCAAACTAAGGACAAGCAGTAGAGAACGCTGAGCATTTTCATTTACCATAATTTTGCTAAAACCTTGAGCAGTTTAAATGACAGGTTCAGTGTCTAATAATACACAGTTACAGCAGTCAGAGGGTGCAGATGGCCTTGTCAGGAGCTGTCATAAGGAAGTCCATGAGCATCAGGCAAGCACGAAAAAAAAAACCCCAAACACTTTCAAACAACCACTTCAGAAAGAATACTGAATTAAAACACAAGCCCATGGGAGTAGTTTAGCAAAGCTTTTCAAAATCATTCATTAGTTAGCCATTCAAATATTTTGATGTAGAATCATGTACATTCATTTCTGAAATATGTCTGCTTTTAGATAGCTGATTCAGCCTGCTTGATGTAAATAGACCATCACAGTAAAAAGAAATGAGCAGTCCAGCAAAGGTGGCGCAGAGGTATAACAGGCTGCAACAGTAATGGACAATTAATAAGTGTTTGATCCCATTTGTTCAAAGATTTCCCATCAGCGCTCCTCTGCTCACAGCATTTAACCTCCCTCCCATGCAGGTCTGCATTAATATGATTTGGGTAGGGAACTGTGTGAGCACTAGATAGATGAGCTGCTGCCTAGTGAGATCCTGGAGCTCTGAAAACAAGTCTGCTCCCTCCCGCTACGTCACTCTGAATGTAAAGGGGCTACAGATACTTTCTGTGCTCGGGTGGCATCCCATGATGAAGAGACAAAAGATCTTTACCTGAAATCGACGCAGAGAATTGCCTCAGCAATATGCCATGGTTTTGCTTCTTTCCTTTTAAAATCTCCATTCTGACTGGACTTGGAAATTAACAGAGACCAAATCCAGATGTCAAAGTCTCTTGCATGTATCTGAGAAGAACGCATTACCCTTAGGTTTCTTTTGCCCCATGTACTAATTTCATTTTTGAAACCAACAAGCTTGAAAAATAGATCAGAAATCATTAAAAATAAGCCTCAACCTTAGATTTTCATAGTCTTATACTGGTCCAAAGCTTTTGAATAAAGTCCAAAACTTTATTCAAAAGCTTTATTTTATCTTATTAAGACTCTTGTAATTTCCTCACTTATGCTGTTTTAATTTTTTTAAACATTCTTTATGCTATTTCTAGCTACATTAAATTAAATGCGTAATCAGTGCTAATATGGGAAAGCTTTATTAATTTTCGTTGCATTTCTTCTAGCACTCAAGACAGCCTAGAGCAGAGGAAAATGAAAGTAAGCTTTGGAGTTTAAAAACTCACTTTTATAAAATTCTTGTTTAATTATTCTCATTAAATATGCAAGCTCTCATGTGTTGGCAAGAGGGACTTAGATATAAAAGCGATCCACATTAAACATCAAAAAACGGGAGAAAAAAAATCAGGAAATTCAAGTTGCAGAAATTAGGAAAATTTACATGGTATCAAGCATACAATAACGATATTTAATTGAATTTCTCCACAAAAACAATGAGAAGTTGAAAGAAAAAAAATAGTGTACAAGTTATATCCCTTGGGCTTTAGTTCTCTAAATCTTTAGAAGTCTACTGCATTGAAGCTACAATTTGATACACATTTTGTGTGTTAGAACTCCTCCTAATCATTTCATTCAAAATGATTTTAAGCTGCCTATACCAGCATTTATGAGCTTTTTTGGAACATCCAGAAAGAAGGTTGGTGATTTACTTGTTAAAGATCTTGTTTAAATAAGGCCTTTGTTTTTATCTAGTTTTGTTTTAAGTTCGTCACTGCCTTTTCTTCTCTTTGAACTGATCAGGAAATTCCACATAGCCATGCAGTTTAAGAGAAGATGCTAACAGCAAGACATTGACATATGCAAAACAGGGCAACGAGCTGGATTTTTTTTTTTTAAGATGTAATCACAAACTGTAAGAAAATAGTTTGCTTTTACTTGCAAAACAATCTTGGATTCTGTGGGTTAGAAAATTGAGTGCTTACTCAGGCATCTGGGCCCTATGATGTCAAGGAGTATGTCTACATCAAATACTGAGGAGGAGCCCAGAGCTGTTTTCCAGACTAGATTTACTGTCTGAACAAACAGCAAATGAAAACTAGTCCTTTGAGAAAGCTTTCTGTATTTGGGTTGGGTGTCTCAAGGTTCAAGATCTAAACCATATTATGTCTTTGGATTTTGGTGGTCAGCCCCACGGAGTTCAGAAGGATGTCAGGATAGAAACTGAAGGAAACGGAGCCTCCTACTAAGCAGCAGAAAAAGAAATCCCCATTTTTTTCTTACCTTATTTGTACATTCCAGACAGTCATTTTAAAGAGCTGCTAGCACTTCTCATTAAAAACAAACAAGTCTTCAGCAGTCTTTGTTCTTCAGCAAAAGCCTGAATCTCTTTTTTTCGAAGTTGTGCCCCCTTTTTCCCCACCTTTTCAAACTCCATCTTCTCTTGGACCTTTTCCCTAAATTGACCATTACTCCTGATAAAGACTGGAAGTATCCTTCAAACCTACAATACCTTTAAATTCATAGCAAAATCTGTCCTGGAATTCCTCCCATGAACAGATTTTTTTGTTTTGCTTTGCTTTTTGAATGAATTAATGAAAAGGAAAAAACAATTTCAATTGGTGGTTAAAATAACTGCATATTGCTCTCACCTAGTACATTAGGGATCATTCAATTTACAGATCTGAGAGTACTACACGTTACATTTATCTCTTGCCTTGTAAGTGTAGAACTGCTTCCTGCAAAGTTTCTAGTTACAACCTTGACTTTGACCTCTAAGTTATACCATATACATCCATGTCAAAGATGATTTTCTTTGTTCCAATCCTGGTTTTGTAAGGAGTATTTAAACAAAATAAACACCACATTTAGAGAAGTTGTGTAAATAATGATTATGGACTCATAAGAGATTAACTCACCATTTCTGATATAAATGCCTGCTGAATTGAATTACAGAATAGGGATTCAAAGGCCAGTAGGAAGGAATTTTTGTTTCTTTCAAAAGTATAAATGGTAAGGAAAAATCTTCTGACAAATAAATCATTTATTAACTTTGGAAAACTATTCCCCAGAGACGTGGCATTGCCATCTTGTGACTAAGACAGCCACTTTTCCTTCACCTTCTAAATGCTATTAAAATGTCATTGTCCAGGATTAGTGAACAGAAAAATGAGAATGAGGATCTTAAATACATGTTTTACTAATGAATGACAGTTATATGTTGTCTTGTAGATCAGTTTACTGAGAATATGACTATGAGGTATGAAATCATAATGTGGTTGCGGAATAAAAGCTTTCTGAATTTCAACTTTTCAGTTACAGGAAAAATAAAATATATAACAGCATTAAACAGACTATTAGTGTCTGGGAACAATACTAAATGCCAAGTGAGTTATTTCATTCTAGAGGAAGACTTCAGATCTTATGTTTACAATACATCTAATTTAGCAAACCTCTTTCAGCTGCAGGGAGTTTAGATTCTTTGCTGGACTTCATTCCAGTTCCCTGGGTTTTTGCCAAAGGAGGAATCTGTCACTTCTATGAAGTGATGCTACAGTGACACCTAGTAACGAGTTGGTTAATTGCATCTGATTCCTTCTGCAGGCTCTTTATTTGCTCCAGAAGTGAGAAATTGCTCTTCCAAAGCAAAAATTGCCTTTGGCACTAGCATATAGCCTTTGTAAGCCAGTGCTGAGAGTCTAAGCAAGAAAAATAGCAATTACTTGCTTATGTTGACACCCTTCTTAGAATATAAAATCATGCTTAGAATCATTTTAATTAGTGATATAGAATCACTCCTAAAGACTCAAAGCTTAAAGCAATATCCTTTCACGTTGTTAAGTTCAGTTAGTATTTTTCCTGGGAATGTAGAAAGATATTCTAAAATATTCTTCTTTCTCCATTTGCAGACTCTGACTCTGACAGAAACCGATAAAACGTCTCCAGACTTGGAATTCCACCAAGAAGCCTTTATCTTGAATGCCCTTTTCCCTGGCTTTATATCCCTTATGTTTTCCCTTGCTTTATACCAAACTAAAACAAGCATGTATATGTCTCACAGTCCTTTCAGTAGTCCCACTGCTGTCTTTAAAATTCCAAACAGTGACAGGTAATACTTCAAAAAACATAGGTCAAGGTAACCAGTAGCGAAATCAATGTGGTAGTTCTATTGATTGTGTCCTAAAATAGGCTAGCCTAATTGGAAACACTTGGCTAGTAAGTTCTTAGTGTTTTCTTTTCTTTTATCTTTAAAATCACAAGCTACTGAGATGCCTGTGGTTCCTTTGCTATGTGTTTTGAGCTACATATAGTACTGACAGTCTGTGGTTTTAAGGTTTTGCCTGATTAGAGTTTGAGCTTATGAACTGACACGACCACGTACGTATCTTATAACATAACAGTCCAAAACACTTCGACATTGGATGCACACAACAGCAAACCATTGTCTTCACGTTGACTGACACAATTTTTCAGTAAAGTTCTTGAATTTACTTATTAATGTTCTCTTTTTTTGACATTTAGCAGAGCCTGAACAAAGAGAGTCTTTCCTTTGCTTTAGAATGGGAAGAATAAAGGTAGAAAAAAAACAGTTACTCATTTTTTTTAATTTGAATTAGAGGATAGCACTGACATAAAAAGAAACTGAATTGAGTCCATGTTAAGAAACTAGGAAACGTTGCTATTGGTTAGAAGAGATGATAAAAAGGAGACTAAAGGCTTAAGTATATAACAAAAAGCCTGAAGCATCTGTATCTTCACAAAAGATTGGATTGATCAGTACAAATTTCCTGTAGGAATTATTTTAAGTTGTGCTCGGATTTGTAGATGAACCTTCTGACTCCTTGTTTTATTAACATTCTTCCCAGCTTCTCAGGTCCAAATGAACTTAAAATATATTACTTCATAAAATATCATTCTTTTTACTGGATATGATGAGAGGTTTTGCCAGAAATTTTGTCAGCTGCAAGCCACTTAGTATCCCATATGCTGCTTGCTCAGACTGTCCTGGTTATTGTCTGTGCCTGGGAATATGATCCACATTCATGGCTATGCCACTAGTGTCCAAGTTGGTTCTTAAAAACTACATACTCCATGGAACAGAAGGAAATTATTAAATATGAACTATATTTTATTACACGACCAATAACCAGTTAGAGTGAAAAGCACCTAGTTGATATTCTTGAACAAAATTACTTACTAAGCAGACACTATTCCCAGAACATTGCATTCCTTTTTATCCAGCAAAGATTAATAACTTCTGAGTCAGACTTACAGCTGGATTCTGGGAATGAGGAAACAAAGATCTTGTGGTTACTCATTTTGTACAAACTGGTTCTTTTCAGAGTAGCGGTTTTTACCATGGGGTGAAATAAAAACTGCTGCCAACTGCAATTTTACTTCTGAAAGGCAGTGTCCACTGGTCACAGCCCGTACACACTGCGTGCATTCTGCAGCACTGAGGAATCCTCAGTCTTTGATGTGCTAGAGCTACTGAATGCTTTCTTTTTGCTGAACATTCAGCGCTGAATTCTGACCTTCAGAAACACTGCTCTGAATCCACAGAGGACAGATGATTCAACTGTTGAATTCAGAACTGAATTTAGGCACTTGACCAATTCAGAATTTATAATTTATACCAGTTCGGCAGTGTTCTGATTTAGAGGAGCTAGCCTCATTTCTAGAAGTTTATTTGGTATTTTTCTGCCTTAAATCTTACTGGACTTTGATACTTTGTCAGATCTGAATGGAAAAGAGCAGACTGAGCCCAGAAAGCTCCTCGCCCGCTCACGCTTTCAGTCCTTCTTGCTGTGGCTTCCAGTCAAAACATCCGGCGTGCGTGCAGAAGAGCCAAGTGTGGGACAACTGCTGCTCAGCTGGGTGTCTCACAAGCTCCCAAATACATCTGAGCGCTTCCCCTCCCACATCATCTGGATCCTGGGAGCACCATAGTGTAGGTCAAAGTACTCAGTGCAGCTGGTGAAGCAGCACAAAGCTCATGCATGCTTTTACCTATGGGTGCAAACGTGAGGGAATTTACCTGTTAGGGCTAATTCAGGCCACCTCCCACCGGAGAGGTTGCCCTGTACATGCTGTGGTTCAGCCAGCTGCCCCTTTTCTTAATTAAGAGAAAAGCCCCCTTAGATGCCCATTTGTCTGACCCAGTTTAGACCTTCCAGAGACTCACTCATGCCCTGAGCTCCACTGAGCACACCAAACTGAACCGGCTGGAATGGGAGCCTAAGGGCTGTGTGAGCATTTTAGATGACTCCACTTACGGTATGAACCCCATCCTGGAAGCTACCAGGCAACGCATATGGCAAAATACAGCGCTCTCTGCAAAGACCACTGGAATACGTTTCTCAAAACAGAAGTTCAGCTTCAAAAACCATCCTGCTGCTCTGCACTCCAGGAGCTGTGGGGAGCTCACCTGCGGCTCACTAATTTTAGAGCGTCCTAGTTGCCAGCCTCAGAGGTGCCGCCTTCCCTGCTGTCTGATACGTAAGCGGTCAGCAGGGAAATTAAAGGCGATTAAAATAACAAGGCCACTTCGTCTCCTTCTCCAGGTGAACCTAGGGCTGAGCCAGACATCATGGAATTTTCTAATGACTCCTTACAGTGGGTTCGTCCAACTCAAGTTTAGGAAAAAAAGATAAAAGACGACGACTATTTCCATAGGAAAGAGCCTTTGGTGACTACAAACTACTATTTCCTCCAAAGTTGCATTTATTTTAAATTAAATGACATTCTGAGCTTCACTGGCTAAAATCAGCAGTGCAAATTTTGCTGGGCTTCCTTCGAACAGAAACTGCCTACCTAAATTCAGGTCAGGGCAACCTGAAAACATTTTCACTTCCAGAATGAGGATGACTCAGTGTCCTTTCCCTCATTGCAGTGCAGTGTCTCTCAGAATTATATCCACTGCCGGTTGCAATTAAGCAGTTTGGCTCTCTCTGACCTTCCCGCCAACTCCTCAGCTTCTCTTTCCCCGCTCAGGTGAAATGCTCTGCAAAAGATAAAAGAAATCTGTCCCTTCAAAGACATTCTAGTGCTTCTACTCTTACCGAAGTGCTCTGCGTTTTTCACCAAAAGAAAACTGGCTGAGATGCCCCCCCAAAAAACAGGACCTTGTGCTGCTGCGAGCGCTCCGTGCAGCGGCCGCGTGTAAACCATGGCAGGGCCTGGGCTGCCCCATCCAAGTGTGAATGAGCAGGGTGGCTCCTAGGTGCCGCCTGTTGACATTTTCCTTTTGGAATCTCCTCTTAGTTATTTTTCATAATGTTCATAGCAAGAGATGCCTCTATCGGCCCTCGCCTCCACACCCTGCATAGACCCAGAGGAATTCAACGTGCTCAGAACCTTCTCCTGCGTGAAATCGTCCCCGCTCGCTCCCCAGAGTTTCAAAGCCTGAGCCAGAAATTTGCTGCGACCGTTCGGGAAAGGGAGACAGGAGCGAAGCCAAAGGCTGCTGAGGGTAGAGAGCCTGTGGGCTGCATTTCTGCGGCAGCGTCCTCGCAGCGTGGTCCTGCTGGGGAGCGTGTCCTCCCCGGGACCGGCACTGAGAACAGTGACACCGCGGGCTGTTTCTCCATATACAAAATAACCAACTTGCAAAGGCCCCGGCTTTTCTGAAAGAGAAACAAACCATACCCAGAGCAAAAAGGAGCAAAACTATCCCCAGAAACTAACACCTGTGTCCATCACCTGGGCCGTCCTTGTGCCACCCCTGCTGCAGACAGGGAGTTTCTACTCGGGCTTTAGGTTCAGCAGTTGTTAGGGACACCGGGAAAGGACAAGCCTTATGTTTTCCAGGGAAATGTAAAAATGAAAGGAAGAAAATAGATGGGGAAGGAAATTTTATTTCCAGGAATCTAAAAGGATCTTACAAACCACAGAGAGTAAAAAAAATGCAAAACTATATATATAATCTTATATATATATATATATATATGTATATATATGTATAATTGACAGGGTCCTTTTAAGCAACGCTTCACATTATTCTAACGGTGATAGGAGATACCACTTAACCATATATGTGTTTTCCCCGTCATCCTGATCACTGCCGACAGAGGCCAGAATTCCTTTTGTACAGAATTTCCCCTGGTTTGTACAGATTTCTGTCCTTGAAACTAAAGAAGAAGAGAGGAGGAATGAAATTGTTCCAGGCAAAAAAAAAAAAAAAAAGAAGGAAAAAACTCCTAAAAAAAGTGTTATCAGATTGAGCCACGGGACTGCCCTCTCCGGGGCGGATAAATCCCGGCTTTGAGCCCCGGCATCAGGGCTGGACCTTGGTGTCGCTCTTGGGCCCCTCTCCCGTCCTCCGCGGGCCGGGCGGGTTTTCCAGGCCCGGTGCTCCGCACGCTCCGGAGCAGCCGGGAGGGAGCCGGGGCGGAGGACGGGCAGCGCGGCCGCGGCGGCGGCTCCTGGGCTTGGCCAAAGAATGAACAAATCCCCAACAAGCCTCGTTTCCTAAACCCTCAGCATCCAGCTGAAGAGAAGCCGATGGATATTAAAAACCCAACACGAGCGAGCTGCTTCCCGCTGATTTTAGCAAAAAAGCCTGGCCGTGGAGGCCGGGGTTAAAGGACTGGGGGGCTCTATCAGGATCCCCCGACGCGAGCGGCCTCGGGGCACCCTCCGTCCCGTCCCCAGCACAGAGGAGGCCTCAGGGCGCCCCAAGGACCCCCCGCACCCAAGCGAGGCCGAAGGGGCCTCGCCGCCCGCCCGGGTGAGACCGGCGACCACAAACACCCCAGTCATCTCTGTGAAAGACGGTATATATTCAGCACGCACTCGGTACAGAATAGCAAAAAAGCTATTGTTTCCTTTTTCTTTAAAAAAAAAAAAAAAGAAAAAAAAAAAAAAAGAAAAACCACCTCCAAGATGCCACCACCACAACCTCCCTGCCCGGCCTCCCTGCACAGGGGCTGCCGCCGGCCCCGGCTCCACGGCAGCTCCAGCAGACGCTCGAACCAGCCGCATCCCGGGCGCCGCGCGGCCCACGGGGCCGGTGCCCGCTCGGCGCCTCGGCCGCGCTCCGAGGGAAGCCGGGCTGCGGCGGGACAGGACTGGACGGGCGGCCTCGCTACGGGCAGGGCCGCGGCGCCGGCGCGGAACGAGGGTCACGGGAC
>JAUBNY010001177.1:72534-87203 GCA_032275445.1 Crypturellus soui
ATGTAATGAGGATTAATTGGGGCAGCAGTGAGCGGAATCCCCTCGGTGCCGCGCGGGCTAACGTGGCTCTTGCTCCACGCGCAGGATCCCTTACGGGTCCTGCTCGGCTCTGCAGCTCTTGTGACTCGACTGCCTGGGAACGTCTGAGCTCCACGGCTTTTCTGCAGCGTGTTTGTATAAACTAGATTTATTTCTGGTGCAAGATGTTGATATTGGTACATTCCTGCCTTGCTCTCTGCAGTGCCATCCTTAAAGGCCTGGCCAGCTCTGGGGACGTGCACGCAGTTCGGTTCCATGAGCAAAGCTCCCAGCTTTGATGGGGATGGTCATTGAGGAACTCTGCTCTTTGCACGGCACGAAGAGGATGTGAAACAGCATCCATCAGCCCAAGAGCCTCTTGAAGGTGCTGTCCTTCCCCCAGCCTCTCTCCTGCTTCCTTCCCCATATTGGTCAATCTTTTCCCTTTAGCCTGCTTTCTGTTCTGTTCCCTGCGTGGTTTAATCCCGAGACGTGTGCTGCCTTCCTCCAGGAGGATATGCCTTCCCTCTCCTCCATGCTGGTGCAAAAGGTAGAAGATTGAAGATATTGCACTGCTAGGCCTGGTTCTATTCTTGGTACGGCTCAGCGTTCCTGGACAACAGGTATACCCAGCCCTGCCACGCTCAGCTCACGCTGAGGTTTTGTTTCTGTTCCTCACACTGAAACAGTAATTGACCGGGTCTTTCTTTTTTTCCCTGAGTGGTTTGAGTGCTGCCAGAGTTTCCATTCCTCGCACGAAAGGGAAATACCGTCATTTTTTCACCCTTCTTTCACGCCACTGAGGCTCATTGCTATCAAAGTCCCTCGCAGCCCTCCCAGGCTCTGGCAGCAGCTCCCTGGAAAACCGAACCACACAAGAGTGCTGCTGTTTCGGCCTCTTTTCACTGCTGTTCCTCCTTGGGCAGACCCTTTGCAACCGTTAATGCATGCTAATGAGGCATTAAATACCATTGCAGAATTAACAAATAAAGAAGTGACGTCCTCACATCTTTGCCGGAGCCAGAGCCCCGGCGGCGGCTCTCTGCTCTTAAAGTGCCACAGTGCGGTGCAAAGACACGTCCGCAGCCCCGTCCCCTCCAGCTGCTGCCAGGAAGCTCCAAGCAAAGGAAAACCAAACTTGGAAGGCAAAATGCATCAGATACTTGCTCCCCAAAGACGAAGACAATCTTAAAATGGTCTCATTTAAATAGTCCTGGTGTTACACTTCCCACTCATCGTGACATTCATATTTATTTTCTCTGATTAACAGATTTATTTTCTCTGATTAACAGAATGATTAACAGAACAGTGATTAACAGAAATAAACATTTGGAAGTGAATGCTCTATTTTGGGTTTAGAGGCAGGTGAAGGCCTAAAACAAGCAGGTGTGTGAAATTCGGGGATCTCTGCATTTCGTGTTAGTGTGCAGTGGCAGCCCCTACGTGTTGCTTGGTTTGGCTTAAAAAGCAAACATGTGAGTTGAAAGTAAAATACAACATAAGCTGTGTTTTTTTTTTTCTTTTCATTTTGAATGAAACCATGATTTCTTCCAACATCCTTGGGAAGGGAAAAATCCAACCCAGAGCTCGCGAACCTTTGGTGAACTCGCGCCAGATTATGTGCTTGCATCCAAATGCAGAGCTAGGCACGCTCCTGCGGCACTGCATTTTGCAGAGAAAGAATGTCTCTCTGCTCCGGGGACCTTCTCCTCTTAATGAGGTCCAGCTGAAAGGACATTTAGGCCATACGTGCTTTGGTAAGCGGGAATTATCCTGCGTTTCCTTTTAAGGATGGGCCTGAACTGTAGAGCTTGGCCCTGGGGTTCAGGGATTTGGGATCCCAGATCTGAGTTTTGGAGCCAGGTTTTATTTTGAGAACAAATCTATTTTTTTTGTGCGTGCCTGAGCAAGCTCTGGCGCTGCTGGCCGGTGCCAGGGCTCTCCGGCTCGCGGCCACGCCAGGCAGGGAGAAGCCGCCCGGCCTTCCCGGAGGCACCATGTCAGTGAAAGGGACACAGTGCTCCAGATTTGCGCCGAGTCCCTTCGCCTGTGTTTCATCTAGCCGAGTGTTCACCATATGTCCCCAATTGTTCATCCTTCTGAGACCCCCAGTGCCTCCGTCGCGGCTAAAGCTCGATGGTAAATGGGGATGCGGTGCAAGCAGACCTGGGCGAAGAGACAGGGCCGAGAAGCGGGGGAGAAGCCTCTGCTAATGGAGCCCTGGACGTTTCACAATATTTGGAGGAGCCAAGTGAGAACATTTAGGCTCACACCTTGAGGGGGACCAGAGCACCCTTTCCTGCCCTTCTACCCTTGGGTTTAGGCACTCGCTCTCCAGGAGGCTCCAGCAGCAGCGGCCGCCTGGTATCGCCCGGTGCATCAGTAGCAGCGTTAGTGGTAGGACCTCAAAGCTCTAATTCCCAGCTCCGCGCTGCCGTCCAAAAGGCCACGTGGAGGAGGCTCAGCTGAGACACTAATGTAAGCAGAAGTCAAGAGATTTGTGGAGTGTTGAACTTAAAACAGGGCAAAAAAAGGCTTTATTTTAAGAAGTGCAGCTTTAGATCTCCTTCAGGAAATGACTCCTAGCTGCCCATTTTGGTTTTCTGATGTATCATCAGCCCTATCTTGTGATTACATTTCAGCTCTGATTCCATAGCAGGAGGACGAAAATGAGAAAGGACTGGCTAGACCTTCTACAGGAAATCAGCCTGCCACGAGATAAGATTCAGCTGCCTTCATGAGACAGCAGTTTCTAAAGCTTATTTTTTTCCTGCATAGTTTTCATTTAACCTAAAGTTTCCCAAGTCACTGAGAAACTGGAAGAGAGGTTTAATTTTGAGGTTTTTTTTTTTTTTTTTGTATTTTTTTGTGGTTTGGTTTGATATTGCAGTGGGATGACAATAACGTGCAATTAGTGACCTGGCTTGTGGTACCCGCGGCTGAACTAACAGCTCAAGCAAGGATTTCATCCTTCACCTTGGGGTCACTTAGTCTGCATTTCTGGCATAACTTGTTTTCCATGATGGAACTGGTGAACTCAACTAATGCTGGAATTGAAATAAAGGTTTCTTTGAAACCTCATCTATGCTTAGCCAAGCGCATATGCGTTGCGGTGCAGCAACCCACTGAAATCAATGCAGTGGCACGATGCAGAGGGCCCTAGTCTCTGGTTTAATTAATGTATATAAAGCAATATTTAGTTATTATTAACTTTTTAGCATTTAGTTGTTTCAGCATAGTTTTGTGGCTAAATGAATTTGGGCATGTTCCCTTCTGGTGGATACATTTCAATTTACACAGAAAACTCGGACCATTGACGTTTGTCCCATTTTTTTTGCTTGTTTATGTAGTAACCTTGTGTTAACAACAGAGCTGTTATGCTCCTTAGTCTTCAGGAGCTGGCTGGGGCGCTCCTACCATCCTGCCTTCCTCGCTGTCCTTGCCAGACCTCAGGGGAACGAACACTAAGACCATCCCCTCCTCTTAAACCTGCCTGTGCTCCTGAGCCCGCCCAAGGTTTTGGATGGTGCTGAAGCAGCCGGCCCCGCAAACCCAGCACTATCTGCCCTGCCTGTGGATGGAGCTGGCAGACATCGAGCTCATGGCTTAAACTTGAGTCATGGAAAGGGATTAGTGGGAAACGGGATGATTGATTTATTTGCCTGAGCAGGCACTGTTTCTAACCATAGCCCTTCTCCAAGCAAAAAGGTTCGAGCTTTCCAAGTGTTCAAAGCTTCTTCCGCTACCCTTCTTCCTCCCACTCAAAATGTGCTGTTTCCAGAGCCTCAGAGGAGTGTTTTTCTCCTGCACTGTGAGGACGGACATCAGATACACTGAGAAATGGGCCAGTGAGATTGAAAAATCCTGCTCCAGCAGTGCCCCTCACTGTCAGACCATGAGTGCTCCTCATTTTCCAAGCAGCTAATCTTGGTATGTTCATCCTCAGAGAACACAAATGCTGCGTGGCTTCTGTTATGGGTCTCTCAGGGTAGCGGGCAGGCACTCGGGGCTACCAGACTGTGGTTAAAGAGATGAGACTGGGGAATTCGTTAGCTGCTTGCCGTAGCTTACTCCTCTTCAGCAGTTACGGTCCCTTTTTTGTGTGTGTTGTTTTGTTGTGGCTTTGTCAGACTAGTCATTCAAGTAACCAAAAAGGCAAAAGCAAGTGTACAGAGTTCTGAAGGTCCTAGCCCTGGATGGAAGCCTTGGGACAGTGGCACAAAAATAGGTCACTTGATTTAATTGAAACAGACTGAAATATGATCTTCCCTCCCTTGAACCTTCTGTAGTGGTAGTGCCTCAGAAGCAAAAAAAAAAAAAAGCCTTAAAAATCATGAGGAATCTTTTCTTGCACCTTAAATGCATCCATTTGATTTTCCTGCCAGTCCTGGAACCTTGTAAAGTGGGAGAAAGAAATGGAGTGTTGTATAGGGAGGATGTTTTCAAACTTTTCTTCCCCATCCATAAAAGTTGGGAGGATTTTCTTTTTCAAAAGGAAAGTGGCATTTTTACATGATCGTGTGCTCCTCAAAAATAAGGAGCTTTAAGGAAAACACTTCCTGCCATAAGAACCTTGCTAACAGTGCAGAAACTGGCAATACTCATTTATTCTGTCTGTTGGAAAGAAACAAATCTGAAGGGGAGTAAAATGATGGCGAGAGCCAGGTCAGTGCCTGGTGTGGAGGCAACAGTGAGGACCGGCGTCGGCCTCCTCTCACACGGACCGTGATCTCTGCAGTTTGGATGTGACATATTCGCCGTTGGCTCCTTCCCGCTCGCTGCCGTCTTGGGCAGAGCAGTGACAGGGAATCGGCTCCAGCTCCGCAGGGCAGGAAGCCCCTGCGAGGTGGCTCCGGCCGCAGGGGTCCGCGCGCGGGTTGGGAGCCCTGCCCGGCCCTGCGCCCCCAGCATCATCGCTGCTCCGGGCTGTGCCCTCCGTGCGTCCCTGCGGCCTCCCTGCCATGTGTTTTGTGTTAGCCACCCCCAACGGCCGCGAGTTGGCCGGGGAGCAGGTTATCAAATTCAGAGGGAACATTTCATTGCCTGATTTCCTCTTGATCCTTCAAGCATCTCAGAACATTTTATTTCGAGGACATAAACAGGAGAAAACATACCCTGTTATGTTGGGAGAATTAATAATGTCTTTTGACTTCATGCACAGCTTTAGCAGAGCACACGCCAACTCAAATGCTGAGCAGGAGAGGGGTGATAACCCACCCTATTACCCTGCACCATGAGACTTTTACTGGTGTAGAGGTGTCGTGAAATACACCCTGCCTGTCACCCCGAGGCTATGTTCTCCTCTTGGACGTGAGACCAGGGCACAGCGCAGCTCCCTGTTGGCGCAGGCGTGGAAGGAGTCCCACAGGCTCCACCTCACATACCATAAAGCCTGCTCAGCAGCCTCAGGGTTATGATGTCGAAGGGTAGATAAGATTTGCAGTGCATTTTGCTGTGAAATACAGGTACCGTGAGGCACTCTCCATGCTGCAGACTGCAGGTCACCACCACCGAAAGATGTGCTGTGACCAGCAAGACAAATATCTCGGTGCTCCTGTCACAGCATGTTGGTAATGATATCCTGAGCAAGAGGACGATGTGAATCCCCATCTTTGTTGTCTCAGGTTGGCAATGAGAAGCAGGTCAATGTTTCTACGGCCCCTATGAGAAATAAGTGTTTCCCTTTCAGCCATGTTTCTCCAGTCTTCCAGCTGTGCTGAGGAGGGATGGAGAGCACCAGAAAAGGAGCTCCCTGCACTTGCAAGAATGGCTGTCCTTACAAGAGTGTGTAGGTGGTGAAGCTGGTGACATCTCTCCTGAATTGCCACTAGAGCTCCGCATGGAAATGCCAACTCTGGGCGTCTCAGTGACTTAGTGCACTGTTTTGGCCAAGGCAGAGTACACATATGGGTATGTTTTTAAACTTCACCCCAAATTTATACACCTTCATATATAACAACTTTCTCTTCATCCGTTCCTTAATAAAGAGAAGCACTTAGTTTAAGATGGTGATTTTAAAATTTTCCGATCATGGTGTTGGAAAAGCCTGTGTTATTTGGAAATTGCTGTGTCCCTTCCCTAGGGCAGTTTCTCCAAGCTCTCTCCACCAATTGATCCCCAGCTGGCTGGGGGCTGGAGGGGTGCACACACTTGCTAGCCTCGTACACTGGCCTGGCACCAACCACTTTGAAACCATTTCACGAGCAATAAAACTTCCAGAGAAGGATTTCCAGTGGATTTGTATCTCGTGCTGGGTTTTCTCATGTCCAAGTGGGGTTGAAATGGATGCTCTCCTTCTGCCCTTGTGCAGTGCTGCAGAAGAGGGGGAATTGGCTCAATCCCCTTGGCCCTCAATACTCCAACTCGAGCGTGCTCACACTTGCTGAATGCCACAAACATGGCCACACAGTGCCAGTTGTGATGCATCCAGTGAAATAATACCCGTTCAGGAAAACCATGACCTTATGCCCGTGATTTACAGCTGATTTGAACACTTACATTGCCACGGAGGCACCGAACCATGCGAGAACCAGATCACATCAATACATTAGGAATAGATGGCACGCACCCTGCTCCCTTTGCTTGTGAAAGGGCTGTGTGTGTGGAAGAGCTGTGGTTTTACAGGGGCAGAGCCAAGCAAGCCTCCGTGTGCGTTTGTGAGGGTAAGGGCAACATTGCTGCTGTTGTGCCAGCAAACAGGGTCTGATTTTTAATCTGCATCAGATGTAGGCAAGGAAGGAGGTCACCTTTAGCGATCGTGTAAACATGACCTCCTCGGTCTCACACTGTTCGAGTCTGCGAGCTGGATCCAAAGCAAACGACAGGAACACAAAAGAGACCATAGGAGGGCAGCTTGTGATGTGTGGGGACAAATGGGATGCTTAGTAAAGCAGAAGGTGTTCCCATGACTTTTGGCAAGGGATATAGGTTTATAATCCACAGTCTCTCTGGTAGAGCTACGAAAGAGCCAGAGATATCAGAGGTTTTGTGTCGATGAAAGGAGCATGTATATAATTTATCTTGTCTGAGGAACTTGAGGCAGTTCCCAGTGGGAAAGCTGAGCTGTAATTAGGTTGCTGATGAGCCTTGTATACAAACTGTTTAGCTCTATAAACTACGTGTTCAACAGCATCCCTTCTCCTAGGGACTAACCAAGGAAGAATTTGTGCATTATTTCCAGGGAGCTGATTGATGCCTTTCTGAAACCAGATGCTCGGCAGGCAGCCACTGCACTTACAGTAATTGAAAGCCTTTAGGCCTGTTGGCTTCTTTAGACTGCCACTAAACCCCACAGCTGCAAGGGGATGCATCGATGGAGGACTAAGTGCCTTTACTGAATCGCTTTCTTCGTTCATCTGGAGCTCTTGGAGGGCTTGTTTACAAACCTGAGGGCTCATAGCCAGACCACCTGCACTGCTTGGGGCTGGGCCGCAGGGACCTGTCTTCAGGCACTCCCTGGAGAAGGTTCAGCTGGACCTGCGATCCTTAACAGTGCTGGACACGCAGGGGTATTGCGTGTACACACGAGAGAGAGAGAGATATATAGTGTCTGGTTTTTCTTATTTTTATTACAGGGAGGACCGTATCAAATAGTCAATCGTGGTAGTCATTTTGCTGCCCGGCCCCAGACCCAAACCACACAGGTGACGTCAGGCCCCAGTGCAACCTGCCACTAAGGGGTCACGACTGTGTGTAGAAAGACTCGTGCAGCTCTTACCCACCCTGAGCTTTGCTGCTGTCGCCTCTCATGTATGATAGTCCCAGCTCCCAAAGTGGGAGGATTTGTGTGTTTCCAACAGCCTGAATGAATCTGTCCTAGTAAGCAGAGCAGCTCCCTGTGCTGAGTCCAGACCACTGCATGGGCCGGTGTGTTAATTTTCACAGCAAGCTCACGTGGCAAGGAAGCACTATCCCATTCCCATCTCAACTTTTCTCTATATAGATAACAAAGAGAATGGTTTTTAGGAAGGAAACACAGAAGCACCATCAAGACCCCCCTCTTCAACAGCATTTGAGTAATAAATAATTCTTCAAGCCCTGGGTCTGCAGCGGGCAGCGAGGCCCTGAGCAAGACGGCGCTGGCCGAGCGACGTGGCTGGAGGCGGCTGGGCAGGAAGCCTGGCTTCAGCTGCTCTGTTTGTTGACACTGCGGCTCTGCTAGGAAAATCTGATGCCATAATGCGACGTAGTAGAAACCTGACCGCAGTCCGGGTGTTGTGTCTCCTGTCCAGCTCATGCTGGCTACACGCAGTGAGTCGTATGGTCACATGGACGTTGCCTTGGGTGCCGTGAAGTATCTGTCTGCTGATTGCTCTGCCTCTGAGCCGTATTCATCGGGCTGGAAAAGCAGTATTTTGAAAGCTGCTGCCGTAAACTCTTTGTCAGCATTCGGTGGGTGCAGAGAATTAGCAGGTCAGCTGCTGCATTGCCCCTTCTCTGTCCCTTCTGTTTGCAATGATTGTCAGGGCAGGTTTTTTTTCTCTGTTTCTTTTTGTGGTGACTGCAGAGTGGCTGTGGATGTGCACTGCTATTCTGAGGCTGTTTGTGGAGCCTGCTCAGCTGCATTAACCAATGCATCTTTAACCATCTGTGAAGCAAAGTGGTAAAGCTTTACTAGCCTGGAGCAAAGAATGAACCCAAATGCTGCAGAAACAAAAAAAAAATCCTTTGTAGTCATTCACAGCTTTAAATTAACTGAATATTTTTGCTGATGCGTGTAACAGTAGAAGTGATGGTGCTACCCTGGGCATAGCTGCCTCCTAGCTTAGCCAGGCCTTCGTGCTGGCACACGAGCGGCCCTGGGGCAGTCTGTGGAGCTGCACTGAGCACCAGCAGGACGTTGGGCAGAGGTGTGAACTGCGGCGCTGTGCACAGCCGGCTTGCCCAGTGCTGCGCACGAGGAAGCAGATGTGCCCAATATTTACTCTGTGGTTAGGAATGTCTCGTAACAGCTACTGAAACGTGCTGCCAGGAACTGCTCTCCGTGTTTGCTTGGTAGTGTTCAGCTCTGAATCTGTGCAAACCAGAAGGGTGCAAAATGGCACACTGGAAAGAGGTGATACTAGGGACCTCTTATCTGCAGAGAGGGAAATTGGAGGGTAACGTGTTTCAGGCAGACTCTGGTATCGCAGCTCGGCCATGTGGTCTCTACCAGGTAATCCTGGCTGGGCCCCATGATAGAGTTTTACGGTACAATTAAAAATGATATTTATGAACTTACAAAGCAATTATTCCTTTCTTAGAAGAAGTCATGTTGCAGTACTCCATGTCTTGCAGGCCACGGGGAATGTCACTGCGGCGAGTGCAAGTGCCACGCGGGCTACATCGGGGACAACTGCAACTGCTCCACCGAGACCGACCGCTGCCTTTCCAACGACGGCCAGATGTGCAGCGGCAGGGGGAACTGCGTCTGCGGGAAGTGCCAGTGCACCGAACCGGGCGCTTTTGGAGAGACCTGTGAGAAATGCCCCACCTGCCCAGGTGTCTGTAGCACTAAAAGGTACTCACGGCAGTTTTCGGCAGGGATTTGACCCCGGTAGGAGGGGAAGGTCTCATTTCTTGAAGTCTTTCTGGCTATTTCATCTTCATTGTACTGTGCTGTGGCTCCTTCCTAAGCTCCCCTGCAATCTGGGAGCATCCCAAGAAAAGGGCTAACCTGCCACGAGCATCTTTCTTGTGTCTGGCTGTGTTGCAGGCATTGTGCACACCACAAAGCAGCGAGCATTGCTGCCCAAGTCCTCATGATGGTTCATGTCCCTTCTCATTCCCAGTACTCTCCTATTTTGGAGGAAAAGAGGGCGACCCAAGTCCTGTTGCACCCCGAGCTGCACATTTCTAGCACAAAGAGCTCTGAGCTGCAGGCCAAAACTTACCAGAGATTCTGCAATTGAATCTGCCCCCAAAGTAAAGTCATCCTTGAATAGGAGATGGTTGGCCACAATGTTTCTCTCAGTTGTGGCACAACTAACACATCAAGATTTCCTTTTAGAAATGGTGTAGGTGGCAAGCTTGAGAGCCCATGTGTACTTTTTGCAGGATGCTAAATTTTTCCCTATGTGCATCTTTTTGCAGGGACTGCATCGAATGCAAGCTGTTTAACTCAGGAAGACTGGCTGATAACCAAACCTGCCAAAAGCACTGCAAGGATGAGATCATCACGCCCGTGGATGTTCTCAGTAAGTAGGTGGCAGCAGAACTGCAGAAAGCAGCGACTGCATCTTAACCAGATATAAAAATACATTTTTAAAGAAAGGCTCAAGTATCATGCTCCCTGTAGAAACCATAGTGGGTGAACCTATAGTTATAGATGTAGGACAACCTATTCTTTCTATTGCTAGGATTTTCACATGTAAGTCCTTAAAGTGTATTTACTGTTGATATTCTGTGTGAAAGCAGCCGGGACTCTTAATTTTCTCAATTAACATCTTAGTAGTTAAAATTTCATGTCCTGATACGTACTGCTTACTTGTCTGCCAAGAACCTGTGCTCTTGCCTCCCTTTACAGCTACAAATTTCCCTTTGTAAGAGAGAGAAAGAGAAGGGCAGTAGAAAATCAGCTTCAGGCAGATCTTCCAGTGTCTGTCCAGTGAGAAGGAAACTCTTGCAGTTAAGTGACAACCCTTAACTCTTCTCCCAGATTGCAAAGATATCTTTCACTATGATAGCATGAGACCTTCCTGTGTGTGTGTGACCAATAACATTTGCTTTAAGATGCCCCTGCTTTAAGATGCTTAAAATCAGAAGAATCTTTTATACTGAAAAAAAACCTAGATTTTTAAGAGGCATCATATTGCTGACATGTTTGCCTGCATGGCTGAGATGATAAGGAACATATAACTAAGGAAGTATGGGCCAGATTTGTCAGATGGTATAAACCGGTATCTCTCCGTTTGAGTCAGAGGAGGCTTAGAAACCAGGCTAGATCCAACTATAACCTATAACCTTACTGTGACTTCCAGCACTCCTTTCCAGGCTGCCTAGATTACACTGCATTTGAATAAGTTGTTTGGATACTTCTAGGCAATGGCTTGGATCTTTTGCAGCACGGCAGCAACAGTATGCTTGGGTCCAGTCAAAAGATTTGCTTCCCTGATGCACTGATCATCCAAAAGTCCCTTAACCTTGTGGCATTACATTGTGCCATTGCCCCGGTGCAATTGCCGGTGCAAGGAGCAAAGAGAATGACGAAGAGCAGATGAACAATTAGACAAACCATGAGGGAGTGTAAAAGAAGTGCACAACAATCCCATGAAAATGTGTTCTCTAAACTTTCTGAGAATACATCTAGGCTTCTTGGAAGAAGTAAGCTTGTAAGAGAAAGCAAAACTCATGGTGAGATGATGAGTTTTCCCTTGGTGGAAAAATCATCTTTTGTTGAAAAATCATCTTCAGCAAGCTCCCGTCTTCCAGAGGTCACCCCCAACATGCTTACCCAGCAGATGACTTGTCTTTCTCCTCCTTCTTCCCAAGCTTCATCTAGGGAGTCCCTGTGTGCTATTTGAAGGGGTAGAGGGGACCAAGCTCTAATCCCAACCCTGCCTCAAGCCCCAGGGATGCACCCTGCAGGAAGCTATGCACTGATAGCTGGGTTATAACCCAGTTATATATACCAGTTATAGCATAACATGTGTGTCGAAAGGACTAGAGCTCCACTCTCGTGCCTGGGTCCTGCACCACGGCAAAGCCAGCGTGGGGCTGCCTGCACCCTGGGAGGTCAGGCTGCCTCAGGGTTTGCCAGCTCCCCCATTGCTTTCAGAGAGAAATGCGGCCAAATTTCGGGTTTAAGACCCTGGGAGGGATTATCCTTCTTTTGAACTCCTACAGCAAGGTTCTGGGAAGTGCTGAGCTCTTGGGAGCTCAGAGTACTCAGTGCTTTGAAGATCAGAGCTGCTGAAGGCAGTGCTAAAACAAAATGTTCCTAGAGAAGGTGCTCAGGGAGTGAGGGCTTCTTGGAAAGACTCAGCCAAAGCACTTCTATTTTATGTATCATCACATTAAAAAGTCCTACTGGACAGTAGGACATGGATATTTGCCACCTGTGGCCAGGACACTTAGGTCTGTGCTGTCCCAGCAGCGGATGACGGGACCCTTTTAAATATCAGGCTACAAGGAACATGCTCTGGAAGCTCCCAAGCTCCGTTTGGCTCTAGATATGAAGCAGCTGATGCATCAAAGCTTTGTGAAGCAGAGGCATCTGCCTTTGGGCCCGAGAGCCAGAGCTATGCCTTTGGGGAGGCTTGTATGACTCGTGTTATGTTCTGCAGGATTTCCTTCACTTTTGCAGTATTAAATCACCAGTCTTGGTGGCTCCAGACAGTGCTCTTTAGCATGAGAGGAGTGTCACAAGTCTGGTGTTGGCTTGAGCCTGCCCGGAGCATACATTTCACAGGGCCCATGAGCTCAGTGGATCCATCACTCCTCTCTCTGGGGATGCATGAGCTCTGAAACCCAGTGAACGCCCATAGAAATTCTTATGCTGAGCCCTTAATCACCATATGTATTAGCAGAATAATGGTAAAAGCATGGGAATGAAAGTAGCTGGGCTTGGAGGAAGCAAGATTCACTGCTATGAATGTACCGGAGCATATGAGACAAGAAACACGGTGTTTCTGTCTGTTTAAATCGTAATTAACACTTTGCTCTGTCAGAGCACTCCTCAGTTTTGAAGCGCTGTCTGCAGTGACACTGGTGCAGAGAAGCACGAGGCAGAAGCTGCCCCTCGAGGCCTGGGTACAGCCCAGGTCCCCGCGGTGCTTCTCAGAGGTGCTGTGGGCTGGGCTCGCGCTCTTGACGCAGAGGGTATTGGTCTTCCCAAGGAAGGCAGGTCAAGGAATCAAGAGCAAAGACAAACAGAGTGGGGAGGGATAAGGGGCTGAAATAGCAGCGGTCATTAATGCAGTCATTTGTCAACGTGATGGACACTTGCAGATACCACTGACAGGGAAAGCTGTGGGAAGCAGTTTCCAGGTGCCTAAACCAAGGTCACTTCTTTGTCAGACAGTAGGTCCCAGGTGCCCAAATCTCCTACTCGTTTGAAAATCGCTGGCCACAAGCTCTGGCCATAAGGAGATGTGCCCTTGCAGAACTGCTTGGCATGCCTTAAGTTGCTGCCCATCTGTTTCTTACCATCTGCCCTCAGCGTAAAGGAGGGCCCTGGTGCTGTGTCAGGGTAAGGAAGCTGCTGAAGTCATCACTGAAGTTATTGCTCTATCAGCAAACCTCAGAATGACACTTTTAATTGAAGCTTCCCAATGGCTTTGCAAAACAGCATTTCTGAAGAGGCGCCTTTTAGTGATCAAAGTAGCAACATCATCTACTTAGCGCTAATGTTTTTCAAAGGGAGTCAAGTGTTCTCCTTGCAACTCCCCCATCTGCACATCCTCCTTCCATAAACCACTCCCATCCTCCCGTTTCCTTCCTTCCCCCTCCCCCTTTTCCTCTTCTATCTCATCCTTTAAAAATAAACTCCGTAGTTATTTCCGGAGCTGAAGCCGTTCAGCTCGGCTGGAATGCGAGCGGAGATGGACTGTGCTTCTGGTAATACCCCCATTCACCTTCCACTCATGGCTGTCCGCAGAGGACGGATCAGTGCCCATCACTCTGCAAACTTCAAGCAAGGCTCAGCTTGCAGAGAGCACCTCAAAGCTCCCCTTGGACACTTCTGTCAGTACTTTTTTGATTTTTTTTTGTTTATTTTCCCCCTCTAAAGTTACCTAAATCCATGCAGGCTCATTCATAGGCAAGTCTTCCTGCAGAGGCTCCAGGTGGAGATGCAGAAATAAAGCACCATGGTGGCAGGTTTCATGTTTTTCCCCTCCTCCCCCTCCTTGGCGCTCCCTCTTCCCCCATGTTGCGCTAACAGCTCCATCTATTCCAGCCGCCGGAGCCGGGCCGTAATGTGCACCATATGTACAGCAGGAAGCCCCTCGCTTCTAAAGGAATTCGCAGTCCCTGGAGCTACAGGGCTCCAGAAAGCAGGGCCAGCCCTGCGGCTGAATGCATGGAAGGAGCAGGGCTTTCCCACCTGCGCGCAGACAGGAGCAGAGACGGGGATGCTGTCCCGCATTGTGCGCTGTCCTCGTGCCTCGCGCGGAGGTGAGGGCTCAGCAAGGCTCTTCGTCTCCTTGCAGAAACGGACGACCAGAGCGTGGTGCTGTGCGCCTACCCGGTCAACGACTGCGTCATGAAGTTCACCTACTCGGAGCTGCCCAGCGGGAAGTCCAACCTCACCGTGCTCAGGGAGCCAGGTCGGCCCTCCCGCCCTTCTGCTCCCCGCCCGGGGCGGGACGGGCTGCTGCGCGCGGGAGCCGCGGGACCCAAGCGGTTTGAAAATGAGGCGTTTTACAGTGCCCAGGCCCTCATACAAACACTCTCAACTTGGTGTATGTGTGTATATACATATATATCTATGTATTTAAAAAAAAAGGCTTCTGACTGAGAGCAAAATTTGCATCTGAGTCTGCAGCATTGCAACCACATGGCTTCAGTGCTTTATGCCAGAGCAGGATGATGAAATTCAGAACGGCTACTTGTGTACCAAGAGCAGCTCATCTACTGATTTTTAAATAACATCCCCCCTCAGCAAAAAGCGTGGCACAGGACCCCTGGGGCTTAAATACCGGATGTCAGGAAGCCCTTGGGACACCTCTGGG
>JAUBNY010001177.1:120796-139593 GCA_032275445.1 Crypturellus soui
GCCACAGGGAAATGCTCGAGACTATCAGCATCTTGCTGATCCTAGAGCTGTGACAAGAGGCCTCCACTGAGAGTGAGGCTCTTCCGTGCTAAACGCATGCACAACCATGTCATGTTAAAAAAAACCCTATATGTTAAAGGACTGTCTTATCAGTATTGTACAAGAGCACAGACAGTATGTTAGATCTGCTCTGGAGATAGAGAAATCAAGGCAGAGAAGTGAAGGCATTTGTTTAAAGTACTTGGGAATTCTTGGCCTGAGCTGAATGTTGATTTGGAGCCAGCGCTGGATCCACCAAGCCATTACTTACTCAACCACTTGGACTGGGAGGGTGCTAGCACAATATCCTTCCTTAGAGTGTATTTCCTAGTGCTTATCTTGCCCTGAGTGTCTCAAAGTAGTTATTAACATGCTCAACTGTCATAACTGAAAAAAAAAAAAAGATGATCAAGTCCAACCCATGTATCTTGGCAATACCCCAGCTCACTAATCTAATGATGGCACTTCCATGACTCAGAGTGGGCCTGGATTACATCTCTCCTTTGTGCAGCTGAGAAACACGAACAGATGCTAGACACTCCGCGTTAGGTCAATCAGGTCTGCTGGAAGGGTATTAATTTAGGCAAGAGAGGTAGCCCAGTGGGATTTCACAGTTGACTTATGACCCCTTCAGTGATACCAAACCCTTGGGGCATTACGACACTCCAAATTCTAAGACAATTAGTTGTGTCATTGTCCTGGACCCACAACTTGGATGTAGGTGATGGCCACTGATTCAGAAGGAAATTCACCTTCTCAGGAGCAGGACCTGCCTGTCCCTGTGCAATCAGCTACAGACATGAGGAACGGGAGTCTCCCATCCTTCATAAATATAGGTTACTCCATGCCTCACGTGGCTACACCTGCTCCTTAAATACCTGCTCCTACACCTCATGTGCCCAACAGGTGAGTTTGCGCCTTTTGTTCCTGAAACAACAGCACAAAGCAGAAAACTAGGGGAAAAAAAAGAACACATATTTCACTTCAGTCTTCATCCACTCTCATTGTATATTGATATACAAAGAGAGAAAAAAAAGTCATCAAATGATACAATTTCTATTCAAAGGTTTGTCAGCAAAGTTATAACAAACAGAAAGTTCTTCAGGCTTCAGGGCCGGCATGTCCATGTGAAAGCAAAACAAAACACTAATGACATTTTAACTGTTTAAAAGTGTCACTCAGAATTTCAGCTAGCTGCTGTCACTATGTATGTTCTCCACATTTCCTTTCTCTTCTCTATCCCCCCTGAAAAAAAACAAAGCCAAATGCTTCAATAATCTGAATTCTACTGTAAAGATATTTGGTATTTTATAAACAGCAAGAAAGCTAGAACTGAAAACCACAGCAGCCATAGGACTGCATGAGTATTATGGCCATCTCATCAACTTCTTGTGCAGGGAATAGGCTGGGGATAAAATGCACCAACATTTCCAAATATTTAATATGGCTGCTTTGCTGTTAGAGTCCGCTCTCCTTGTTGCAGCACTGAGTGCACATTCACAGCAGGACGGGATGCAGCAGGATGTCAACATGTTATGGGTGATGGTCAGGGTCACCATGATGACACAGCTTCTGTAAGAGAAGCAACCTTGCCCAAGACTGTAACAATTGCTACAGACAGCTCCTAAATGACACATGGAGGCCCTCGTGCAGCTCTGAGTGCCGGTGGTTGGGACAGGAGGCAGCTCTTCCATGAGCACTCCCAGAGTCACCACTGAGCCACGTTGATAGCTGGTTATTAAGCTGCTACTCAGTCAATTCACAGTGATTCCAAAGAGGGTTTTGCAGGCCACACTGAGGTCTGTGCTGCTGAGGAACAGCAGCCACCTCTTCTAAAGCTAATTTAAGATCTGGACACCAACTTTCTGACACTCTGCCACTAGCACTGCAGGACTTCCTCCATGGATCTCTTGTTCTGAAGAATCCCTGACCCAGATGTCGGCAGTGGAAGCAGCTTACCTTGCTTCTGTTTCAAAGAGAAAAGACTTTAGCTTCTGGCGACTTAAGCTTATTTTCATAACTCTGGAATGCCTGATAACAAGAATGAAAACATTCACCACAAAAGAAAAGGGGGAAAAATCATGGTCTCCAGGACAGGAAACCCTAGACTGGACTTCCATGTGGAAACTTCTAGGACTGCTCCCTCATGAGCATTTTAGCAGACTGCCCCAGCTCTGCTTCCTCGGGATTGTTTTTGTTCAGTTTTATTGTTTTTTACTGTGGGTATGTGCAATCCTTCCCCTCCAGCATCTCTTGGCCAGATCAGTGAACTGATCAGACTCACTCCAAGCTGCAGATGAAGTAACGCCAGCATAAGAGAGGGCTATACTGCACCTTGCTGGGCAGTGTGACCTTACGTTGGCCAAAATCATACCAAAATCTACACTCTCACTTCTCCTTTTATGCCATTTTAAAGACTAGCCCAGCATCAAAAAGTTCTGTTGAGAAGCAGATTTGATCTTTATAAGCCATTAAAGAACACTGTGGCTTCTGCAAACTCCAGGACAGCAGGACTTTCAACCTACTAAGTGATCTTGAAGGTACAGAATCAGATTTCTGAGTTGAAAGCAGGTCACATATCAGGCAAGTATTTCAGCATATTCATACAAAAGCTAAGGAACTGTCTTCTGCTTTAAATAGAAGGGATCTTATCTCCTGCACTTCACAAGGCAAGGCAAGAGCAGGAGACTCCTATCAATACCACAGTGAAAACAACAACACAACAAAAGCTCCAAAACCTCTAACTATTGTCAAATATACTAGAGCACACTAGAAACGCAGACAGTGTGTTGACTTGGATACCTTTCACTGACAGTTTTTAAGACATCTGAGTTTTTGTTTTATAAAGCAAAACCTACTGTCAAAACACAGTCAAAACTGCAAAAAGAATTTTGATTTTCACCCACTCTGTACATCACACCTGTATCTCAGCCATCTCTTATTCTACAAGCCAATTTACAAAGATCTCAAGTTTGCACAGGTTTATGTGCAATAACCAAACACTGCCTTGTGGCAAATACACGTGCTGTTACCTAAGATAAGCAATACGCTCTTGGAAAATGCCAACACACCATCGATAATAATGCAGCTTTGTCATAAGCACTCTGGATGTCAGCTGTGTCACTAGTTTTATTTAAGAGCACATCCCTATTTTAAACATGTGCTTATGCCTACACACCTGGGCCACAAGGGAGCCTTCAGGTTAAGAGTGGAGGTGGCAGATATCCTTGTAGCACTGTCTCTCAATATTCCTTCCAAAAGAGCAGCTTTCTTTTGTGGGACCTTTAGAATACAAGTGGGCTAAGAGCACCCTGGAGATTTTCTAACTATTTCCCCTATTCTCCAACAAACTGCCCTACAACCTCTGCAAAATTAAGTTGCTCTGAAGCTTTCCCCTTGCTTGTTCCAATAGGAAGCTCTTTCAGCCTTGGTGCAATACATACAGATGTTTACTACGGTCACTATACACAGACTGGTGAGTTCTACAAGATATTAGAGGAGAGCCAGGTCTCAAACTCTAACAGCGACTCTGCCCTGTTCTGAGTCTCTTGACCAGGGATGTCTTGGTCACTCCACTAGTCAGTGAGCAACTCTGCAAACCGTGTTAGGTCCACTTACCTGCACTTACCTGCATTAGCTCTGCATATCACAGGCATACCTTAATGCAACCAGTTTTACCATTTTATTTCAGTACCTTTACATAAAAGTAATTTTCACAATTTAAGAGACACCAACTGTTAAGAGAAAAAAGTAGCTTTGTCTTTTCTCACCTCCTAGATAATTAAAACACTAGCTGTGGTGCAACAACATTTACTGCAGCGATTTATAACACAGGGCTGACTAGCAGCTCATGCATTGCCAGGACGGTGGGTGTTTTCAGTAGAGAGGGCTGCTATATTTATTGGCACTTGACAGGTAGGCACGATCATTTCACTGAATGAGCTCCCATCTGGAATTGATTCAGAGGTGGCCAATTAAGCCTCCAGCTCAGCAATAATTTGTTTTCCAACTTCCTTCACTGCTCGTATCACAAAGACAGCCTGAACTTCAAATCACTGTTCGGCAAAGCCAGAGCTGGAATTTTGTGTGAATTACACTTAATTGACATATATGCCCATCTGCAAAACAGACCCACCAGCTCCCCTCTCAGCAAATCCATTTCAAAGTGGATACATATTCTCTGCAAAAAAGTAATCACAAAGATGATTGTCTCTACCTCCATGCTAGTATTGGGGTCAAGGTCATCACACTCTGATTCCTCTGAGCTGTTTGTCTCCTTGTTTGGCAGCATGAAGAGGAAGAAAGAGAACAGGAGATTAGAGGAGAGATTGGTTAGGCAGCACAGAGCAGCACAGGAGTGTGAGCAGCATGGAGATAGGTAACACTACAGAAAACATTCTTAAAAACGAACAGAAACCAAACCAACAGCAAAACAGGAGAAGCGGTGGCAAAGGCATGCTTTAGCCAAGGAAGAGGCAGTGACTGCAAGCCATTCAGGCAGATAAAACAGCAAAGGGAGCAAGAGAAGGAAGAACTGTGACCACCATGCTGGAGTAACTGCTTCCTTCGGGCCCAGTACTTCACCGATTTGACTGCAGAGGTGCAGGGTGCCTGTGAGGTGGGTGCAAGGTGCATCCAGGCCGCAGTGGCAGGGCTCCTCCCTTTGCACATGCCATCTCTATTGCACTAGGCTTGTAAGGTGGAAAGCCTCTGCAGAGGGAAACGCTTAATCATGGGCTTTCCGGGAGAGGGGTGGGCCCAAAGTACATGCTCAAGTGCCTGCCTGAATCAGGACTGGGCTTTGGTTGTGTCAAAATCACAACAAGTGTTTGCTTGCCTCTGGTGCGAGGGATTGCCCCAGATTAGTGCCGAGCAGGCCTCACGGTCGGGGGATAGGGATGGCTCCTCTGCACTGCAGAATAGTAGTCAGGCACCCAAAGCAGGAGATGGATCTTAACCCACAGTTCTCAACCTTTTCCATACTGGGAAATCTCAGAGAGAGAGAGAGAGACAGACACACACACATACACACACACACACACACACAAAACCCTCTCCTGGCAAGACCTAGGCAGAATCTCTTCCCTATTTGGCAATATGGAAAGGAAAAGGTCACAGAGACCATTTCCCCAGCCCAGAGCCCTTGGGCACTGCAGGTTTAGGAAACCATTACCTTAAAACGTGGGTGAAATATTGGCCCAAAGACAACTCATCAGCTTCAGCGGGGCCATCGTGTCAGCCTGTGGCTTTCTCACCACTGCAGCTGCTCTGATGGAGCCACAGACTGAGCTAGATCAGAGGTCAGTAAATCACGGTCTTCCAAATTTTAAGAATATTTAACCTCATATACAGATTTTTAAGGAGGATTACTTACTTGCACGTGGGATGCCAGGAAAAAGAAAACAAAAAACAAAGACTGCATTTTATCTTGCATGCAAAAATCCTGCTAAAATGGATACTACAAAAAAAAAGATAACTGAAGTGGAAAAAAAAAAAAAAACCAAAAACAAAACTGCTGCCCCCTCCCTCTCTTGGGAGAGGATGCTCTAGGGGGTGAACAGGATGGGAAGCAGGAGAGCAGCACACAGCTTTCAGATGGCCTTACTCACTTTAACAGAGACTTTGTTCCCCAGAATATCCTTGGATTTACGTGGCCCATTGGCTTCATTTTTGCCACTGCTCTCCTTTTCCGCCCGCTTTCTCATGCGCAGGGTATGCCATGAACATGACTTCCTGTTGTACCAAAAAACGCAGCAATCAAATGGCAGATCATAGTAGGAAGGAAGGATTTGGAAAGGGGAACCAGCATCCACATTTGCGATTACTGCAGTACCCTAGGAGGTGAAAGCCACTGGCAACAAGCCTGTCTCAGTTTGAGCAACGACAGTCAAATTAAAAAAATCAAACCAAACAGTTCTACAAAGCAAATGTTGTGCCACACTTGCCATTTAAATGCATGGAATAGGAAAAATTCCCATGATGGAAGCAGGCAACTAGAACTTGGTCACTGGGCCTCAGGGACTTTATCTTATCTTGCATTTTCCACAAACAGATTTGTTTATTTTTTTCTTTTTTTTTTTTTGGCTAGAGTAAAAAGGTCAATTAAATTCTCAGACTTGTTGATTAAAAGCAGTGAAACAAATGTAAGTAAATGAGAAAAGTCTTAATGGAGTATGCAGCAGAGCAAATAAAAAGACTTAAGAAATTGAAGGTGTTGCTCTCTACAGGTTGCTCTACATGTAACTCAAAAATAGGGACTATATCATTAACTTTCCAAGAGATAAGTAATTTCCTAGAATGGCAAGTTCTGCTATGCCTCTGGATATCAAGAATTTCCCATTAGCAGAATGTTTCTTTTTTGCCAATCTGGTTAATTCAGTCCATGTTTTTTTGAATAGCATCACAGCAGATATGATTTTCAGCACATTTTTCACTCTTCATTACTGCTCCTATGACCTTACCCTTGGAAAAAAAATAGCCCATGTCACCCTTTGGAAGAGAAAAGCTGTGTTGAAAACAGAAATTGCATCTCAAAGCAGACATAAAAATACAGGAAAAAAGAAAACCGTTTTCAATACTGATTCCATTTTGTTTAAAAGTGGGTAGGCTGGAGGGGTGGGAAGGGGTATGTTGTCTAAGCAGAAAGCTCTCAAAATAGCAGTGTGATGAGCTGGGATCCAGGTCCAAAGCATCTGCCCACCTTTAAGTCATGCAAATTTGATTTGCATGTTTTAAGCCCAATGTTTGGCACATGTCATGTCTACAGTACCTTGATACATTTTACAAAGCAAGTTGCATGTAATCCAAGGATAACCTGCGATGCCAATAAAATGCAGTATGTTAGCATGCTACGACTCAAAGGATGCCCCACACAGCCAACGTTTCCCCGTGATCCCTACATCCCATTCCTAAGCATTTTATTTTTTATACTTCTGCACCTGATTGGGACTGTAAAACAGGTTAAAAAAAAAAAGAAGAAAGAAAACAAAACTAATAGCCTCCCAGCAGCTGGCCACATTGACAAACACTAACTGGCTTATACCAAGTGTTCTTGCAACCAGTGTTTCGTCTGCACTGGAGCAACATGGACAAGGTCACAGTGGTGCTGGGGACAGCTGGCCATGGGCAGTCATGTTCAGAACGTCCTGCACATCTCAGCAGGTCAGCAGGTCTCTTGTGGCATATGGTCATTTCTGCAGAAGGTCCACATTAGATCTGCAGAGCAGGGAAAGTTATCCAGCACTCCAGAACTTCTAAATTTCCTTTTCAGTTATGGTAAGAGTCAAGGATGTGGCTGAGCGACTCCCCTCGACTCTGACCTGCCAGCAGTAACATGGTGCCAAAGCCACTGGACTGACCACATGTTTTGTGTACTGTATTTGTCAACAGAAGAAACTCTTTCATTATTTGCACTAATAAGTCAACCTGATCTGGCAGATTAGACAGGGCTAAAGATAACACCTGCACCAAGTCAGTTTTAACTCCTAGGACCCAAGATTAGAGAGTCCCTTCAAGCATCTCATTGGTTTCCGGGTTGGCTTTAGCTGCTCAAGTCTGAAGACATGAATTAAGTCTCTAAATCTCGCTGAAGGAGAAGGAAAAAAGAGAAGGGCAATGTGTGTGTGTCCTGGATTCCGGTGCACCTTCCTGGCCACGGCCCCTATGCCTATACTGCAGAAATGAGTCTTTACTGGGAATGCAAAGACGCACGTTTCCATGTGATGGCTGGGAAGGAACATGGGAATAGCTGTGGCATGTTTCCAAGGAATGCTAAGCAATTCCTTTGGTTTAACATGGAATTCATAGGAGTATTCACCAGATTTCTGACTGACAAGTAAAGTCATCATTTTTCATAACTGCAACTTCAGCAGAGATCAAGTTGTTATTTTTAGTGGATCCGTAACATTTCTTCATTTTCAAATCTATCCTTCAGTGCACTCATGTACAGTAACTTAATTTGTAGCAAACATCATGCATCACTGCCTAGTCATTTTAGATATCAAAAGAAATCAACAGATATTACTAAAAAGAGGGTTGTACCTTCTGTATTTAATACCAAAAACACTTTCTTGCATTAGTCATTTCAAACTGACAAATTTCTAAAAATCAGAAAAGAAAAATATATATCCACACATTTGTTAAATAAGCAACAAAATGTTATAAACAAAAAAAAGAAAAGAAAAAAAATCAAACTAATTCTTTTACCTCATTAAAACATGCTCATGGTGAAAATTTATTTTACATATTTAAAATAGTACATTTAAAATTAGTTACATTACAGGTACAATGATGAACATTGCGACTATCCATTATATTGCACAACCTGACTTCATCAATATGAGTTTGTTTCCTTTTTTTTTTAAATAGTGCAAAATACTTTATACAGGAATGTACTTGGATGGGGGTCTTGCAAACAAAAAAATATTTTACAAAAGTTACTGAAAACAGAAAAAAAAACCAAATGAAACAAAATTAAAAAAAAAAAGATACAAGCTGTACAAGGAAATTGCCATAGACAACAAAATCTCTACTCCTTGAGAAGTGAACCTCAGTCCAACACAGGCCTGATTTTTTTTTTCTAGATGTTGTTGTTATAACCAATATATAGATTAGTAACTTAATACAACATAAATATAAGTCCAGTCCAAGCAGGTCCATGTTGGTGTAAATTGGTGTAAGGTAAAGCATGCCTTTAACTCTCTATGATTTTATTTCTTTCCAGAGTATAAACAAAACCCCACAAAAGGAAAATAACCCAAACCCGGGCTATCCAGCACGGCTGCCCGATGCTGCCGACTGACCACTCCGTTTGTTCCAATGGCACTGTAGATAAAAAAATCAGCAGGATTTCCCTACCATTTGGGTTTGTTTATTTTTTTTTTTCCTCAGAAAATCCACAGTGTTCCCAGCGAAGCCAACATGGCACTTACTTGATGCTTCCGTCGCTACTATCTGTAGTGGATTTAGTGAGGGGAGCCAGGATGCTGCCGGGGATCCAGCCTTCCGCAGCTGGAGAGTGGTCGCTCGCAGGCTGGTACACCAGGAACATGTTCTGCTGGTTGATGGCCAGGATCTGAACCACCTCGCCTTGGTTCACACAGATCTCATCCTCCTTCAGTGCATAGTAATCTTTAATCACCACCATGGAAGAGGTCCCGTTGCACCCTCCCAAATCAGTCTGCGAAAATGAACAGAAACCTGGTGAGAAGGTGGAGTTGAGGTGGAGTTTTCAAACAGCCTTCATGACTTTCCATCTCCAGCTTAATTTTACTATGAAACACTATTTTTAGTTAATATAACAACTTGTTCCAATAGCAACAGTGCCCTAAAAATACCTTATGTGCACCAAGTAACTATCTGTACCAAGCCAAATGGAGGGGAAGACCAATGAAGGATTACTTTAGAAGGTGAATTAATACTCACGCATTTCATGACACTAAATACAGGTCAAACTTTGGTCAGCTGCAGCCAAGAGTAGAGTCCAAATGCCACTGACAGCTCCTGGCTCTTGGGTGGGCTACAGGAATTGTATCTGCTACACTGCACACACATCCAAAATATAACCTACCACTGGCACCCTCCCAGATATTAAACATGAGAAGGTCTAGGCACCTCTAAACCAGGAGGGGACATCTTCAGAATTGGGTGATTAAGGGATACTGGAGAAACTGGAATATTATTGGTGCCAATACTGCAAACGGTGGCTCTGTCCAGCAGGCCTGCAGACACAGCACCCCTGCAGACACAGGAGCAGTGGACACGCCAGTGTGAGACTCTGGTTTCCTTGAGGAAATACTGCCTGCCACGAGGCCAGAGCCTTTCAGGACACCATTTAATTTCAAATTATAGTATGTTGAGCTGGTTAGTTGGCAATTAAAACTAACGTCACTGATCACCTATCAAATGAGCTATGACACAACTCCTCATTGGGTAAGTCCAGTACCTTGCTTTGCTCGTACTTGTCTCCGGGCTGCGAGTGTTCATACCCTGTGCTGCCGTTGGAGGTAGATATCTTCAGGGGTGGGAGAGATGTGTTACGGCTTGTAGCCTTCAAAGGCTTCTCAGACCCTACTGGAACAGAAGAATAGGGTCTGCTGTTGGGCTGAGGGACCCTGCCGGTCTGGGGCCTCAGCACTGCAGAACTGCTCTCCTTGCGTTGGTACTCGATGGGAGACTGCAGCGCTGCAAGAGAGGGAGAAAATTAGCTACGTGCTCCCGATGGCACCACACAGGGACGCAGAGCACCAGGTCTGTCCCGCCAGAACACACACTTCGGCTGCCAAACAAGCGGGAAGCAGCAGGTGCCACCTCTGGACACACACTGCTGGATTCTCGGGGTTCACATTGAGACAGGACGCAGGCTCCCATGAAGGGAGCGCGGCACTCTGTGCTGTTGCACACACAGCCTCTCCAATCAATACAGCGGGGTAACATCCTTGTCACTCAGAACATACATAACTGCATTCATGTGCTTTGGAACTGCACAAATGAAGCATCGTAAAACTCATCCTGTAATCAAAATAAATGAAAGCCTGACTAGAAGTGTCACACCTCATTTACAGTTAATTTTGCTACCATCAGAAATCACAGATTAGGACCGATAAATCTCATTTGTGTATTTCCAAGACAGCATGACCAGCAAATTCTTTCCAAACGTGCTGTATCAGAACTTGGCTATGTACTTCCCATGTTAACTACCTTGGTTTAGGGAGAGTGCTGGAAATGACCAACAAGTGAGGAAGCACAGATGGCACAAAAAAACATTAATCCCAGCAGCCTATCAAGAAAACACTCTGTTCCAAGTTATTGTCACAAGCTACATCAAATGGCTTCACAAATCTTAAAAAAAGAGCTGGCTAAGTGAGAGAGAATATTTCTAGTGATGGAGAGAGCAAGCTTACACAAGGTAAGAGAAGGGTAAAAATGCCAGAAAGGGAAGAAAAATATTTTTTTTATGTTTGGAGGAGAAGTGATGAGGGCTGGGGAAGGAACCCATTTACCAGGGCCAGACTAGCCCCCGCCAATCTATGGGCTGTTGTTTGCATGTCACGTGGCTTTACTGCATGACTTATAGCAATTAATACTGTGTACATGCACCAGACTAACCGGAATGCAGAGACCAGTCTAGCAACAGCAGAGGGAGGACATAATGTCATAGCACTGGCCCAATCAAGGAACCACAAGAGAAGGAATGTCTTTCCCAACAGGAGGAAAAGGAAAGACAAACAAGAGGCTCAGCACCACACAGCAGCCTCTCCAGCGCTCCTCTTCCAGGGAAAGGGAGGCTGCTCTGACAAGAAATCACTTAATACCAAGAAACAGAGACCAAAGAAATCAGAGAGAATCCCATATCATCATTTTTCCACAAAAACCTGTAGCAGCTGGTCTGTTACTCGGTTCAAAATCCAAAGCAGCCATCACTTCTCCCTCTTGTACCACAGAAATAATCTATATTATAACACAGCGACTTCCCACTTCGCTCACTTGCCTCAGCCGCCGCTGAACACGGGTTGGTTGTGTTGCACCTCACTCACGGAGAAGGAAGTTTGGGGAAATCTTTGACAGCGACCCGTTTTTCTAGTACAGCCAGCACATTAAGCTGCAAGGTCTTTAGCACTAAGTCCAAATAAGTATTTATCAATCTCAAAACAATCATCTACCCTATTCAGTACTTTTGAAGGGCATTTATTTGAGTGTCTACTTGTGGCTATTAATTCCACGGTCAACTCTAACAGTGGGGCTAGCTCCTATCTTCTGCTGAAGATCTGTTTATATTTTTAAGGGCCTCTGGCAAAAAATCCATATCCGTCTAGTCTGCCTCTCTCAAATCTACATCCTGAAAACTAAACCCACCCCAGCAGAATATCATAAAAAAAGTTACAGACCAAATTCCCCGCTCATATGAAATACATCCCTTTATGGACAGCTTCTTAGAGGCAAAGGAGAGCACAGCTACTCTAGCCAGTCACTTTGTGCAGTCTCTTCTCCAGAGCGGCAGCTTTTGCTTTTTTTTTGCAGTAAGTTAAACACTTAGGAACTGTATATGCAATCGCTGGGTTTTGTATACAGAGTCCTCCTCTTTAGGGCTTCCACGTTGAAGACAAAAATCAGAGACAGCTTGGGCAAGAATATTTTGTTATTAAATTTACACAGCATTGGCTCAGTGTGGATTTAATATGATTTTAAAGACAGAAAACATCCGTTTTAATGAAATGCAAAGCTAAAGAACATACTTGAAGATTAGTCAGTCTCAACGAGATTATATCCTAAAAGCCACTTAAATTGTTCTAGACTGGACAGGCTCTACTCGATATAATATAATTTTCTTGGATCTTATTTATAGGTTTAAAGTAAATCCTTAAGCCTATGTTTTAATATAAATCTATTTTTACTTCTAGCTTTAGAGATACTGAAGATTATGTTCCTAACCCATCAAATTCCATGCTGGCCTCACAAAAGGACAGGCTAAATAGAGGCTGTGAAGAGGTATCAGGAGGAAAAGGGGCTCACAGTGTAGTAAGTACTGGGAAGAAAGGAGGACACATATTAAAAATAAACCAATGATGTGGAAGGGACACAAAGCCACTGCAGTAGTGTCTGAGCAACTCTTACTAGGTTTAACAAATCTCCTGTAGCTAATCATTATTGGAACTTATTTTTATTGGGACAAGGCATCATTCAAAACCATCTGTATTGACACAAATCAGGTGAATTGTGATATCCTGACAGGACTGCTATTTGATGGAGAATTCAGACTGCTCATCAATTTTGAGAATCCTTTTATGAGCTTTATGAGCACCTTTCACCTTCAAATCATGAAAATCAAGTATCAAATTTGGGGCCCTATGTGCAGAAAAATTCTCCTTCTCAGCTGACCTGCAGTTTTTAAACGGTCACAAACACAATCTTTTCTGCCTGTAATGCTTCCTCATGTAGCTTTTTAAAAGTAAAGCTAAGCTAAATTAAAATTTTGAAAAGACTATGAAAAACCCTGCATAGAAGAAAAGACAATTATTGTGAATCATGTGAAGTGTAAAAGACTCTTCAGATTTTGCAGCCAACAAATCCACAAAACAAAAATACGAACACCCAAATACAAAAGCTAACATATTGTGCAAACAGATTTCAATACAGATGATGTATTAAGATTTTAAATAAAGGAGTCTTTCTAATATAATTTCAAAGTCTTTTAAAAGGAAGCTATTTTGAAATGAATAACACAGAACAATTTTGGAAGTTTCCAAAGAAATCATTCCTACTTCATTACTTCCAAACAAGTTAAAAAAATATATTTAATTTTTTTTTCCTTTAGTCCTCGTTCTTCCTCTTTCCTTCACTCAATAAGTTAGAACAGGCTAAAATTGTTAAGTGAATGAGCTGCCTGCATTTTCATAATCAAAACTTTTAACTACCATTTTTTTTAAACAAACACAGATTTAATATTATTCCTATGCCAAAGTTAAAAATTTGAAAAGGAACCTATTCATTCACAACTCTTAGGTTTACCGGGAAAACCATCCCAGACATTTCCTGGTCCCCTCTCTAGTTTTTGTCCAAAGCAGCAGCTGCCCACAGGAGTTCGGACCTGAAAGGAGGAGGACGGCTGGGCAGCCTTCATCCCACCTCATGTCCTCAGCCCTAGAACACTGTGACATTAAATAGGAAGTTTCCAGGGAAAAGGCTTGTTCTGACCAAGTGGCAGATACTGTATAGATCCAATGGTAACCTGGCTTTGATGCAGTCTGGCAAAGGGATTAAATTTAAAATTTTCCTGTAGAATGGAAAGCACCAGGTGGGATCGCCTGCAAAGCCCAGTATTTTTAAAGAATCTTGCACCAAAAGACTACCACGACATGCTGCCGAAGGGAAGGACTGGAGGCCTGAACATGAATCTGGCTGATACACAAGGCCAAACACAGCAACCTGCATTTAAGTAGAGAGCGGCAAAAATGAGAGTCCACAAGATACTGCCAGCAGCGCCAGGTCAGGGTGTCGCATGGTCTCTGACATGAGACAGGGCTCCACCAGCTCCAGCACAGCCTTCCTGGCCCCTCTGCCCTCCTGTTTTGCTTTCCAGACCCAGCACACAGGCTCCTTTGCACAGTGGCAGTGAGCTGGTCTTTTTTAAAAGCCCAAATGTTACTTATAAATACTCATTCACATGTATTCTGTGGATACCACTGAGCCCGGTCCTTAACAGCAGGGAGATTAAGCTCAAGCTTTCTCTTAGGGATTTTCCTTAGGAAAAAGAAGTTGCTGCATGATTTTTTTCCCAGAAAGGGACCAAAGATGCAAAGATTCTAAACACTTGTTGGTGTCACAGTTTGGGACTCCGTGCAATGATCGTGTACATACCATTTAGGAAATCTCTTTGTGTGTCCAGGACCTGGCTGATGTCCTGTACCCAAGCTTGCTGAATTTCTGGATTGGCAGCCTGTAAAATGAATCTCTCTGACGTTTCCCGGTTCATTAAAGCAAACTTGCAGGGATCATTGTCCACATTTTCTTCAATGATTAAGTAATTCATCTGCAACAAACCAAATTAAGCATGTGTTACTCAGCATTACTCAAGACCTAAAATAAAATTGCTGTGCAAAGTTCCTGAAAACAACTAATTGAATTTCCTACCAGACTGTCAGATTGCAATCAAAAGAACTTGCCTCATCTAGATTTAGGCTGATAAATTTTAAGCCTAAATATGATGCTTAATAAAGCTGTGACAGATGTACCAGACATCCATCTGCCTTGTCTTGAATTACAACTTCTATTTTAAGGTAACATAAGCCTCCATGGGAAAGAAATTCCCAGTCGTTAGAACATTTTTAAAATGGAAAGGACAACATACAAAGATATACACACTCACTGATGCTCTAATAGATTTTTTTTTTATTGTTCCTAGTAGATTATACTGTCACCTGTATACAACCACTTCACTTCACTGTGGTCGTGATACTTTTCCTGGAAATCTCATGCAGAGATTTCAGCTACTGTCCTGTAGGTCCTTGTGAGACTTCTCTTTAAGAGTACTCATTACTGGCTTGAGTTACTCACATTCATGATAGCAAAAGAGACAAGCTGAGCAAACATCTGCCATGCAAACATCTAAAATTCATAATCTTCCACTTCTCCGCTTTAAGCAGGCAATTTAGTATGCCTGAAGAGGAGGAGCTGGCTTTCAGTTTAGCCATTGAAATTCCCATCCCTAAGACCTCAGAGAGAGTTAGTCTGCAGGCAAAACTAACAGGGTGGTGCTGGGAGGCGAGCACAGGGAAAGGGTTCTTCATGACAGAGGTAGAGAGTTCCTAAGATTAAGGGGTTTTGAAAGCCTAATAGGTGTCCAGCTGAGATGCATCCAAGAAGGAACATGTTATTGCTGCGTGCTATCGCCTTACAAAGAGTTCTTTGTTAATGTAGGACATTATGATAAAGCTTCTGTCAGTCCTCAGAGAAAAATATCTGTGAGTCTTATCTCCTTGACAGACCAGAATGGCAGCATTTAACTTCACTCATATGAACCTCTGCCTCTAACAAAGACGCCTCAGTCCTCAGCCGTGTCTGTTTGCACAGAAGAAGCAAACGGGACCGAAGGTGCTGGGTAAGTCCTTCTATGATGTGGGAGAATATGACCAGCAGTGAAACATCCCTCATATCTCAGGGAGTGTCTCCGAGAGAACTGGACAACCATGGCTGCATATGATGTCAAAGAGCTGCCACAAGACAGCTAGATAGGTCCTGATTACTGCTGCAACAGAGCTCTTAGCTTGCCCAGCAGGATCTTGCCAGGACTCAAACTAAGGTTAAAGAAATTTGGTCCCAGCTGACAAGTAAAGTTGCCTCAACCTCTTGTTCCTGAACCCAGACCAGACGCAATCTCGCAACAGGTTCAGGCTGGGACAGGAAAGGCCAGGTGACAGGGCAGCCTGCTTGCGTGACTTCTCTGCAAGCCTGTCCCTCACTAGGGAATCAACCAGCTGAGGAGGTGGCTACACGGCAAGGTGACGATTCCCACGATGGCTGAGGGCAGCAGGTAAGAGGTCACACGGGGAAAATCCTACTGCACCGTGAGGCAGATCTCATCTCTGTGGGAGGGCTTGACAAAACTGCAAAGCAAGTCAGAAGCTCAAAAGCTGGGGTGGGAGGAAGAGTCAAACGAGGCTGGTGCAGACACTCTGAACACCAGGTGGGGAGATGCACACGGACCCATGGGCGATCCCACACTTGGCGTAAGCTCTCAAAAGGAGAACAAGCAGCTTGCCCAGTGCAAGAAAAGAGGGATTGCAAAATTATCACCCTCAAAAAATGTTAAAGTAACTCAGGCAGTGGGAAAAGCATTGCTTTCATACGTTGTTTAACTAAGCAAAGCAACTTGTACCCTTGAGGCAAGCTAATTTTATTGAGATTAGAAGAGATTTATTTTTCTCTCGTTGTCTACAATATACAATTCAGGAATTGTTTCCTACAGATAAAAGACTCATTGTTATACATACAAGAAACTGAAGTAAAAATGATTCAAGCTATTTTTATCTCCTAATTTAATCATTATTTAAATTAGAAATAAGATAAAATCAAAACTGATCGTTTAAACTTAGGTTATTTTTGCTCTGTAGACTTTAGTTTTTTTTCCTTATAGCTTATTATTTGGTTAAACATACTGACTTGCAACTGGATATAAGCTTTACAGTAAATGTTGGGAGTTGCTGCTAGCAAGTTAGCTTTACTTCAGTTAAGGCATAACTCATTGTAGCTTTTTTCATCTCTATATGGTACAAGTGGATAATATCACTTGATATTTTCTCCTCTACTTTGTACACTGTATCATTTAATATACAGAGCAACACAATGAATCCTCTTACTCCTCTTTCTAACCTGTATCTTGGGGTTTCTAAGCAGTATCTATCTCATTTAGAGCTACAAGTGAGAGATGGCTTGCCCTGGCTGTGCTTCCTGCCCTGGCTGATTAAAGATCACTCAGCAAATTTAGCTACACAGTGGTTTATTTAGAGATACTGGTCTTAAACAGCTCCTGATCCACTGAAATGTAAGTGCAAATGCTTTTGGCAGATTATTGCTCACCTATAATAAGACTGACCAATTTCATGGCTAGGAAACAGATACAATTACCTTACCTGACCATCAAACCAGACCTGCCTCTCTCATTCTATTGCTTACCTTTATGTTTTTCTTAAACATGTATCCTGGTGTTAAAGAGCCTTTCCTAAGCAGTTCGCTGAAGATAACTATTTGCTCAAAGAGAAAAACCCTACGCTCTTTTGGCCGAGACTGAACTCCAGAATCCTGCTCCGTGACGTAGAAGGTATCTTGCTGCAGCAGCTTTCCTTGAGCTGTCAGCTTGCCCTGAGAAGGAGACAAAACACCAGCATTGTAACACCTGACCCAGCATGCTCCCATGAGACATTCTGCTAAGTTTCACTCATTTCAAGTTTTCCAGACTGCACTGAGTTCACATGCAACATATTCTCTCTAATTTAACAAAGCGGGAATCTTTTAACTTAAGCGTACAGTTTAAGGAAGGTAGCATAGGTTTTCTTTGTTCTTATAGCTACCAGATGTGCTTGCAAAACCATAATCAAGAGGTCTCAAGTAGACTGTTTCCATACTTCATTTCAAACATTGTTCCCATTACGTAGTTTATGTTTCTCTAGTGCCTTAACCTCTCTCTAATCATGTGTCCTCAATACCTCTCCACAACAGTAGTCAATGGCACAACAAGTTTCACGATATAAAACAGGATCTACTTGTCTGCAGCAACACTATGATGCTAAGGGTGATAAAACACACTTGACTTCCATTTGGAGATACCGGGACTGCTAGAGTCTATACTAGCTTGGTTACAAACCACAGGCTATAACTGGCACGCTTACTCAGAAGGCCCCTCCTGGAGGTGGCCAAACTCAGGGCGAGCTCTTCACTCGTTAATGCTAGGTGATCCTTCTAACGGGCAGAGCAGTCCGGGTTCAAGGTTTATTTTGCTCTGGCAGGACACATAAGTTGTCTAATTCAAGCTTGCAGAAGCTTTTACTGGCCTCATATTTTGAAGAAACAATACATGGACTGTTGCAACTTTACAATAATTGATATATTCTTCCTCCACCTTAAATACCACTCCAAAACATGCAGTTTACCACTGGAGAAGAACAAAGCATAAACTAGATAAACTGCTTGGAGTAGGGCAGTTTATAGAAATGATCGTAGAAAGACAAAACACCTTTCTGAGCCTGCAGATTTTATCAGAAGCAGAACACAAATGCATACCTCAAAGCCTTGGAGACGGCCCAGGTTCATCATATCATTGCAGCGTTTTGGTACAAGGCACATTAATTCAACTGCTTTCTGTTAAGCAAGAAGAATGTTGGATTGTTAGAGGAAAATCAGAGTGACTCTAAAAACAAAGTATCAAATAATAAATTTCAACAGCTTGATCACTGCTAGAAGTTATTCATGGTGTGGTCCTCCTGGATTGAAGATTTATAGTTACATCTGAAATAAGATTGTTGACTGGACTTCAGTGCTTTTATTTCTGTCTTAAACTAAAGAGAAATAGGAAATTTGGAATATGAGCAGGATCTTAAATTATTGCCAAAGGAACACCGGCGATCTAATTTCTCTATAAAATTTCATTAGAATATGTAGCAGTGTTGTCCAGGACATGAAAACATACCTCTATATCAGAGCACTCCAGACCAGCTTTTTCACTGTACCTCAGGAAATCCTATAGAAAACATGAAAGTTTATAGAAA